>JACXGM010024611.1:0-15838 GCA_016801145.1 Umbra pygmaea
ACAAACTGCTTGCGGTCTGTGAACGTCACTGCATTTGTGAGTGAATTTTGAGACTCCCCTGACGTGGCTAGACACACAAATGCATTTTTTTAAACAGGGAATGATCTGCAACCAATCAGATATCTCCCTTGTTTTAGCCAATCACAAGAAGGCACCCTACGTGGGGGATTGTTTACTTATAAGCCAATCACATGAACGCATTTGGCCGGTGAGCAAATCCACCAGCCACTTGCATATTTTACCAGCATTTGGCTGGTAAATGGTGCTAATTTTGAACCCTGATTATTACCCTGTGGGTCTAGAAGATCAGGTTCGGAACCAGTTCTTGCATTCAGGTCTCCACATAGTAATACATTTCCCTGGGCTTGAAAGTGGTTGATTTCTGTGAGTAAGAGGCTAAATATTTCCTCATTATAATATGGAGACTCTATAGATGGGATATAAAGATATGTCTTTGTCCATGCTGACACTTGAATTTAGTTTTAGCCAGATGTGTGACTTCCCTTGTTTGACTGTGGAGATGTGACTGGCAAGATCCCCTTTGTACCACACTAGATTCCCCCAGAGTTTTTACCCCAGCATACAGTTTTAATGAAGGCACTGAGAATTATATATCCTGAGCAGCGGTGTAGCACAAGATCCTGGGCCCTATGCATTGGCTGTCTTGATGGGCCCCCATGTTCCTCAACCCCAATATATTCCAGACTTTTCAAGGGCCCTCTCTCCCCTTTGGGCCCTGGTAATCAGTATTGGTTTTACCCCCAGTCCGACGCCCCTGATCCTGAGGGACAGTGAGAGATCATGTCTGAATGACACCATGTTTCTGTCAAAATATGAATATAAACATTTTCTATAGATTTCAGGAATTCTGGATTTGTACTCTTTAAAAGTTAAACATTTTTACATAATTTGTCCCCATTCACTCAACCGCTCAACCACAATGGATCTTTTTATCTTAATCTTCTACATGTTGTTAATTTAGTCTACTCCAGGGCCTGTATTTCCCAAGCATCCAAAAGTAGAAGCGTCAACCCAACATCAGTTGTGCCTTCTGGAGACTGGAAGCTGATCCAAAGACATCACTCCCACTCTAGAACAGTAACCAGAGGCCCTTTGCCTGTTCCAATTACTAGTTTTAACGTAGCAGGAGTCTATTGAATATTGTGTGAAGCATGCACTTTATTTCTTCAAGCTCTGATGTCGGTGCAGGTGTAGCAGTGGCCCTGGTAACAGCTTGATCGGACATGAGGGCCGTACGGGTTGGCAGGAGGACAGGCGATAGATTTAGCCTGGCGCACTGCTGGTTGCCCGGTCTGTCCTGGAGTGGCGCGGTTGTAGTTGAGGTTGTTCGGGTCTCGGCTGAGAGCAACATCCTTAAACGTTCTTATAACCCTTTTTTTTATGTGTTCCGATAGAAGAAATTGCGGGATTATTTAGTCCCTCAGACCGCAGTTCCTATAACTCTTTCAGCTCCTACTCCAAAGCATGGTCTTTCCCTTTTTCCTTTTCCTAAGTCTACGTTGATTGGTCCAACGTATAAATTACGCCTGTCGCTTCGTTAATCTGTTGCGTATAATAGGCTACATATTAGGCTGGAGCCTTAGTTTTTTGTGTTTCCATGTTAAGTAAATACTGAATTTCTATGGAGGATATGCATCAGGGGGGTTGCCAACAGTCATAAGTTGATGGGGGTTGCAGGACGGGGGCACTGTCTCTGCCAGTGAGGGACAGGGGGGCATCAGTAGGTGCAGGGACTGGGGTGAGACAAGGGGGAGATGTAATGTGCTGCCAGTGTTGCAGCTGTTCTCTCACCTCAAGTTTTTGCTTTAGAAGACACTCATTCTTCAGCTTGACCTTGGGGATATGGGCTCTAAGGGTGGAGTTGTTCTGTTGGAGAGTGAGTATTTCCTGTCTCAGCCCTTCAATGACCAGCTGGGTCTCTCTCTTCACCTGGCGAAGCGCCTCTCTGAGTTGGTGGTTGGAGGTTAGCTCCATGGGCCTGGACAGTGTTTGCTCTCTGAACTCTGAAAAGTCCTGTTCTAATGTAGACAGGCTGTCTCTCAGATGTTGGTTGTGCCTGGGGGTTTGTGGGAGGAGCTGTGGCCTGCAGATCAGCTTTCATCTCTGTAGAATCTTCTCGCTCTGAGTCCTCTGTTGTCTGCAGTTTCTACAGTGAAGCTAGACCTGTCCCTTAGTACCGCTTCCTTCATCTGGAAGGAGTTGAAGTTGGTTTCATTTCCCTGGATGAGGCCTGTGCCCTTGGTGAAATATGTCACTGTCAGTGTAGATTTGTCAGTGTCCACACTCCCATCTTGGCATATGGTTAGTCTGCCACCTCATCCTATACTTTATTTGAAGATGTGCTGATAATAACTGCACTCTGTGATTTTACATGCTTCAACATATGCTGTGTAAAAAATGAGGTTGCTCTTTTTCCTTCCTTTACTTGTATCAAAGTCTGCATACAGTACAAGTATTCAAGGTTTGCCATGAGTGTCTTTTCTTGGCTTGCTGGCTTTTACGCTTTGAAAAGTACATTATCTCTCTGGGCTTTGTCCTAGTCTTTGTTAGCTTGGTATCCGTGGTTATAGATTTTCCAACTGTTGCTAGCTAGCTTGCGTTTTAACACTCCAAAACCGTTTCCTCAAGGTTTATGAAACGGATTTGTCTTCTTTCAGTTTTCAGATTTCAGTTCTTAAACACTGTTACAAAACATTATCTAACATTTGGTCTCGTTTCTGTGTTCCAGTTGCCTGTAAATCTTCAACAATCTTCTGTAGTAACCAGTTGGTTAGCAAGGTAGTTAGCCGGGTGAGGTGTGTTCTTTCAGTTGGGTTGAATGTTTTATCTTCCCTTAAACTTCATGGAAACTTGTTGTTCTTTTTCATTTCATTTGTTCCTTGGTATTGTTAGGCACCTTTTTAGGGTTTTATTGCATTTGTTTTGCTCTAAACAACCAAAAAGATTAAAGTCTCAGGAGCTCATTGCAGCTGAAACCTTTCACACTGAGTCTCTTCTCTTTCCTCTTTCTGAATTTCAATTCATTTTGCTTTGAATTTGGCTTTTTATTGCAAAATAAAAGTTCCTTCTTGCATGATGTACAAATTTACATATTGCCAAAATTTCTCTCAATTTCTCTCAAAATTTCTCCCTCTCTCTTTCCATCCCTCTCCCTACATCTTTCTATTTCTCTCTCTTTTTTTACATCAATTCAATTCAAAAATACTTTATTGACATGGAAAGTTAGGTTACTTACATTGTCAAAGTATACATAAAATAAACAAGGTACTGTAGACAGACAGTACAAATTAAAATACTGTAAAATCATTTTAACAAATTAACAGTGCTACAGCAACTATATTCATGACAATATCAACTAAAAAATTAACATAAAAATTACAGTATACAGAATCATTGGTTACCCCTCAGATTGTGGCAGGAGGTTACTTATTTTTCATCCTGTACATATTTTTGTTTTTCGTTATCTGATATAATTTCAAATTCAATGTACTGGCTGTTAATTTTGGTGAATAGTGTTTCTCTTAACTCATAGTATTTGTCACAGTGTAACAGGAAATGCATATGTTTGTCTGTGTCAGGCAGTCTCTATGGATAGGCTGTGCTTGCTGAGTCTGTACATTGTCAATGTTTTCCTCAGTTTCCTATCATTCACAGAGGTCAGATAGTCAGTCAATCTGTATTCTCTGTATTTAAATCTAAATAACATTGAAGTTTACTCTGAAATTTTGTAGTGTCTTCCCAATAGTTAATATCTTTTTCTATTTGTTTGGTTATAATCTGATTGGGCCAAATTGTCTGAGTTGGATAGGTGGTGGTTTCTAAACTTAGCCTCTGTACCAACTGGATGAGGGGACTTTTCACTATATTTATTTCTTGGCTTTTGAGGGCTTTGTAATTGTAGGACTGGGGTTCATTTGTTTTTAGGTGGTTTTAAAATTTGATGGCTCATTTTTTTGTATTTATTAGTAAGGGATATTGTCCTAATTCTGCCCTGCGGGCAATAAAAAAAGTTTGGCTTTTTTGTTGCAAAAGTCTTGATTCATTAAGGGACTCCACACTTCACTTCCATATAGAGCAATAGATTCAATTGTAGATTTGAATATTTTGAGCCATATTTCAATTGGTATGTCATTTTGAATTTGGGTTTTTATTGCAAAATTAAAGTTCCTTCTTGCTTTCCCTTTCAGTTCATTTACTGCAAAGCTGAAGTTCAGGTAACTTATTTTCAAGCCCAAATAAGAATAGGCTTTTGTGTGTTCTATGCCCTTTGTTCCTATCGTGAATGTGTCTTTGTATTCTTTAAGTTAACTGTCAGGCACCGTGTACTACAAAACTGACGTTCAAATGATGTTGTAGACCCTCTCTCGTAGGAGACAGCAGAACGAGGTCATATGCATATAGCAGGAATTTGACTTCTGTGTCTAACAGGATAAGAGCAGGTGCTGTAGAAGTTTCTAATAGATTTGCTAATACATTTATGTAAATGTTTAATAGTGTAATAATAATAATAATAATAATAATGAATTATACTTATATAGCACTTTTCTTCCAAGGAACTCAAAGCGCTTTACACAGTGAGGGGGAAAGCCCACCTCATCCACCACCAATGTGTAGCACCCACTTGGGTGATGCACGGCAGCCATTTTGTGCCAGAACGCTCACCACACATCAGCTATCACGTGGAGAAGTGAGTAGCTATATATGCCAATTAGGAAGGAGAGGTATTATTAGGTGGCAATGATTGAAGTGAGGCCTGGTTGGGAATTTGGCCATGACACTGGGGTTAACAACCCTACTCTTACGATAAGTGCCATGGGATCCTCAGTGACCACAGAGTCAGGACACCCGTTTAACATCCTGTTGATCTCCCTGATCCTGAGTGAGGTGGTTTGTTTGTTTGCAATTTTTATTGCACATTTACTGTTTTCTATACATAGATTTAGTAGGTTGTCCTTCCCCCGACACCACTTTCAGGGAGTTTATAAAGTGGACCTTCATGCCAAATGGAATCAAAAGCCTTTTCAAAATCAACAAAGCATGAGTATATTTTCCTTTTATTTTGGTGTACATGGGTGTCAATAAGAGATAATTTGGTAAAAATCAAGTTTGGCTTTTGTTGAGGATAATAAGGAAGTCTTGAATTCATGAATTTAAAAAGGTACAAAGTAACATCCCCAAGTTACTGTTAACACAGATGCCTCTGTATTTCTTTCGGTCAAATTTATCTCCACTCTAGATGATTGGGGTTATGAGTTTTTTATTCCAAATTTCTGGGAAATAGCCTACAAGCCTGTTAGGTTGAATAATTTAAAGATAGACAATTGGAGTTTATCAGAACTATGTTTCATAATTTCGTTTAAGATACCATCTTGCCCACTGGATATTTTCACTTTGAGTGATCTAATATTTGTCCTCAATTCCTGTTCAGTGATGTGGAAGTCAAGTGGGTTTTGGTTATCTTTTATGATTACCTGTAATTATATTTTCTTTAACTTGTCATGGATTTGTTTGGTCTCTGATCCTGTACATTTTGACACTGCTGAAAATAAGGATTTAAAATGATTAGTCCACGATCCTAGAATGTATGGAGTCCTCGATTAGACAGTTGTTTTCTTATATGTACATTATTATTATTTTGCCAGTATTTTTGTAATGTTTCAGACTCACAATATTAAAGCCGCAAATCTTGGTTGTCAGGATTTCTGTGTGTTTGGTTTGATACTTTCCTTAAAGGATCACTCCAGACTCAAATGCATTGTGCCGATCTTGTTATCGACACACCAGTCACTAAAAACAACTCAACGGGTTTGGCAATTCCCAAAGAATGTTGCTTTGACGTCACTATGCGAAATTCCAAACATTTACAGTGGCCAAGTTGGGAATTACCAAACGCGCTGAGGTGTTTAATGACTGTCATGTTGGAAAAACATGACTGGCACAACGATGTTCAGCTGTTTAAGGGCCTGGAGTGATCCTTTAATTCTTTTTAAGGATTGAGCAGACCTTGTTAAACCAGTATTATTTTAGAATTTTTCTTTGCTTGTTTTTTGGTGACTTTAATCGTGCTTTTGCTGCTGTCCTATGAAACATGTGATTAACATTTTCATTTTCATGTAGTATTCACTCCAAAATTCGCCTGTGCTGTTTTGAGCCAATCTATAAGATTTAGGGATGTTATACAGCTTACTGGGCTTTGTACGTTAGTACTTTACGTCTCTCTATCTCTCTCTACGTACATCTCTCTTTCTGAGCTGTGTTTCTTTCCCCGTCTCTCCTCCAGGTTTGACAGCTCCTCACCTTCCCGCAGGGAGAAGAAGAAAAAGACTGGGAAGAAACACAAGCGAGACAGGTGTGTGTTTGTGTAGGTGTGTGTGGGTTTGTGAGTGGGTGTGTGAGTCATCAGAACGTCATGTAGGAGAAGGCATTTGCTAGAGAGAAGTACGTCCATTCTCACGTCGTTTCATGAGCATCCGTGGTCTAGTTCAGACAGCTTGTGTGATCCACTGTGAAGGACGGGGCCAGAGAACGTGAGGAGTCAGCCAGGCACTTCTGTCTGCTTGCAAAACAGAGAAACACTGTTCAACCACAATGACTGCTGGCAGTTGACACCCTAATTGGTGAGGTGGGCTTGTAGGTAATGGATCATAGATCACAATGAATGGTATGGTGTCATGCGTGATTACAATGTGCTTGACACCATTCCATTCACTACATTACACACATAATTATAAGCCACTTTTGAAGCCTTCTGTATTTTAGGAAATGGAAGAAAAACATATAACACAATTACAATGTCTTTAAGCATGTGATGTAGTTACTATATACTGTATTTGTAATAATCAAATTTCTTAGTATTTTAGAACTTTAAACGGACTGTTCAAATTTGTAAAGATTCCATTTCTAGCTCTAAACTGTGTTTATGAAGTAGCTATGGCAAATCAGGGCAGGTTTCATACAAAAACCATAACTAAGGTGTAAATAAGTATCCCATTTTTGCAGGAATATAGAGGCCTAGGCATCAATCAAGCAGGACGATATAGAGGAAATCATGCAAACTGCTTTGCTCAATAGTCATTTCAGGATTATATAACCCTGTTGGGTTCCTTCTATATGGTCATCGGTTATTAAACTTTTTTTCACCTTTGTTCAAGCAGGTTGAGACCAGATTCTCATTTGCGACAGTCAACAGCAGCACAAATTTTTACATAAAATTCACAAAATGCAAAATATTTGAAATGCTCAGTAGAAATTGTTATACATCCTATGCAAATGATGTAGATTTAGAGAGGTAGTTCAATGATTCTGGAACACAACACTGATACTTGAAGAAGCTCTTGTACATGACGAGGTAACGTCTAGCTTTGACCAAGTTTAAACATGTAAATGGAGTTCTCTTCCTCTGGTCCTTGAACGATGAAACCTTGGGCTGTCAGAACCCTAAAACCACTTCCAAGGCATAGCAGGCGTGTTCTAGTCCTTTTTCCTGATCAGGTAGAAGGAAGAACCAGCAGGGACCTGGATGTAGTGGGGAAATGTTCTCTGGACTGGAATATTTACATGGAGATGGGGAGAAAATGACAAGGAAGCTGATGGAGATGACACTACTGCCTGAACACTCATTTATTATGGATGGTGTTTAATGAAACCCTTGAAAAAAAGGTTGCTTTATTTTCTCTTGTCCCCTATGATAATAACATAATAATTTAAGCATCAGCATAAAATGTGAAAGAGAATGAGAGTGAAGATAACGGAGAGGATAAAGACATAATCAGCACATAATAACACAGCGCCGCCCCAGGACATTAGAATAACATTAAGCACCCGTCTGCCCTTTCTATCAGTTGATCTGTCTCTACCTCTGTTTCTGTCTTTCTCTGTTTCTGTCTTTCTCTGTTTCTGTCTTTCTCTGTTTCTGTCTTTCTGTGTTTCTGTCTTTCTCTGTTTCTGTCTTTCTCTGTTTCTGTCTTTCTCTGTTTCTGTCTTTCTCTGTTTCTGTCTTTCTGTTTCTGTCTTTCTGTGTTTCTGTCTTTCTCTGTTTCTGTTTCTGTCTTTCTCTGTTTCTGTCTTTCTCTGTTTCTGTCTTTCTCTGTTTCTGTCTTTCTGTGTTTCTGTGTTTCTGTGTTTCTGTCTTTCTCTGTTTCTGTCTCTCTGTTTCTGTCTTTCTCTGTTTCTGTCTTTCTCTGTTTCTGTCTCTCTGTTTCTGTCTTTCTCTGTTTCTGTCTCTCTGTTTCTGTCTTTCTCTGTCTGTTTCTGCATACAGAGCCTCAGTTGGGTGTTCATACCATCTAACAAAGTCTTGGTCCCCAGACTTCACAGCCATACAGGGCAATGGTTTCTATGAGTGACTGGAGGATTTTAAGCCAGTTTCTTTTTCTGTATGTTTCTGTCTGTCAAATTCAATTCAGTTCAGTATGCATCATTGGCATGAATGTTTAGTTCAAACAATGTTGTCAAAGCAGTTCACAGCAAAATCACAGTCTGTCTGTTTCTGTCTCACTCTGGCTGTCTGTTTCTGTCTCTCTCTGGCTGTCTGTTTCTGTCTCATTCTGACTGTCTGTTTCTGTCTCTCTCTGGCTGTCTGTTTCTGTCTCACTCTGGCTGTCTGTTTCTGTCTCACTCTGGCTGTCTGTTTCTGTCTCTCTCTGGCTGTCTGTTTCTGTCTCACTCTGGCTGTCTGTTTCTCTCTCACTCTGGCTGTCTGTTTCTGTCTCTCTCTGGCTGTCTCTTTCTGTCTCACTCTGGCTGTCTGTTTCTGTCTCAATCTGGCTGTCTTGTGTCTGTCTCACTCTGACTGTCTGTTTCTGTCTCACTCTGGCTGTCTTGTTTCTGTTTCACTCTGCCTGTCTTGTTTCTGTCTCACTCTGGCTGTCTTGTTTCTGTTTCAGTCTGCCTGTCTTGTTTCTGTCTCACTCTGGCTTTCTGTTTCTGTCTCACTCTGGCTGTCTGTTTCTGTCTCACTCTGGCTCTCTTGTTTCTGTCTCACTTTGGCTGTCTGTTTCTGTCTCAATCTGGCTGCCTGTTCTGTCTCACTCTGGCTGTCTGTTTCTGTCTCACTCTGGCTGTCTTGTTTCTGTCTCACTCTGGCTGTCTGTTTCGGTCTCACTATGGCTGTCTGTGTCTGTCTCACTCTGGCTGCCTGTTCTGTCTCACTCTGGCTGTCTGTTTCGGTCTCACTCTGGCTGTCTGTGTCTGTCTCAATCTGGCTGTCTGTTTCTGTCTCACTCTGGCTGTCTGTTTCTGTCTCACTTTGGCTGTCTGTGTCTGTCTCACTCTGGCTGGCTGTTTCTGTCTCACTCTGGCTGTCTGTGTCTGTCTCACTCTGGCTGTCTTGTTTCTGTCTCACTCTGGCTGTCTTGTTTCTGTCTCACTCTGGCTGTCGGTTTCTGTCAATTTCAATTTAATTTTAATTTTACAGGAGGCAGAGGTCTCTCTCTGGCTTTCCTGGTTTCTCTTTCTCTGTCCCTGCCCGTCCCCCAAATAAATATTTCAATAAAACCCAGGCTGAATGAGATCTAGGAAAAAGGAAGCCCCAACAGCCCCCACTCACATCCTTTACCCTCCCATCCACACACATGCACACACAAACACACACACACACACACATTAGCCCCTCATTCTTAGGTCTCTCTTGTAGATCCGCTGCATTGCAGGTAAACTCTATGGATGAATAATGTATGGTGTAGATGGAGGAAGAAAGAATGAGGAGGCGAGTGATTCCCTGGAGGCAAGTAGCCTCTGCTGTGTACTGTATAGGAGGGGGAGGGCGGTGGGAGGAGCTGTGGGAGGAGCTTGGGGAGGAGGAGGAGAGGTAGCAGACAGTTGTTATCATTTGAAGTTCTGATTGATGTAGTGCTTACAACCACTATGTAATAAATACTACACCACCATCTCACAAAACCAACTTTTCAAAACTTCTACAAATTAGGTTTGTTCCATCACAATTCCATCCACTTTGTTACTGACCACACACATATTACTCACCATCGTGACCATTTTGTAGTCATAGACTGGCCTGCACACACAATACCAGACAAACTACCAGCTCATATACAAGGGGACATAGATTTAGACCATACATAGATATAGATGGGACTGAAAGGATTGGTGCCCTTGCACATTCAAATAATACACAATTTGTCCTGAAATGTGTTGAAATTAAAATATTTTTTGTCATCCATACATGCATTTCTTTAGTTTGCAGAACAAAACCAAAAAGTTTTGAAAATAACAAAATTTGTTCTTATTGATATATATGAAATAATGTGCCTTCAAATGCATAATCACACATTCATCCAGTTTAAATGGAGAAAAGTACTGACTCTACATTATCACAGTGGCAATCACACTGAACATGCAATAGATAAGGCAAACCAGAGATGTCTGAGGAGGTTAGAAAGAAGATTTAGAAGCAAAAGATCTACATCTATGGCTATAAGTGATGCAATAGAAGAAATATCAAATTGGACAAAATAAATGTACCATTGGAATATTTATTGATTTGAAAAAAGCCTTTGACACCATTAATCATGCTATACTACTCAATAAACTGGAAAGGTATGGGTTATGATGGGTGGCTGGAAACTGGATAAAAAGCTATTTAAGTGACATAAAACAATTTGTGCAAATGGTTGAGTCCATCTAATTGTAACGTAATTTCTTGTGGTGTCCCCCAGGGGTCAGTATTGTGCCCTAAATTATTTAATTTGTACATCAATTACATATTTAATGTTTCAAAAATACTTAAGTGTGTTTTGTTTGCAGATGATACCAACATTTTTTATTGTGATGACAATTTTGATAGGGTTATTGATGTTGTAAATACTGAACTAAGGAATATTAAAAAAATGTCTCTGAAATAAAAGATTTTGGAGTTACAATAGATAACAAATTAACTTGGAAAACTCATATAAGACACATAAAAACCAAAGTTTCCAAAAGCCTTGCAATAATAAACAAAATTAAAGATGTCCTTAATTACAATACACTCCGTATCTTGTATTGTTCTCTGATATTACCATATCTAACTTATTGTGTTGAAGTATAGGGAAATAACTATAATAACTCATTATAGTCACTACTTATCTTACAAAAAGGGCTATACGTACTATACACAAGGTTGAATATCGTGAACATACAAATCCACTTCTTTCCAAATCAAAGTTATTAAAAATACACGACCTTGTCAAATTCAATACGGCTAAATTTTTATTCAAAACATTTCACAATCTATTACCTGCTGACATACAAAAGTTATTTATACAAAGAGAGCAGTTGTACAGTTTGAGGGGCTATGGGAACGTTTTAATACCAATGTTCAAAACCACCAGAAAGAGTTTCTGTGTGTCTGTATGTGGGGTCAAATTATGGGATAGTCTGGGGCTTGAATTCAAACAAAGCATTTACCGGTTTAAAGATCTCTATAAACAGAAGGTTTGGTCACAGTACAAGGAGGGCAGGGTTTAATTGTCTGGTGTTGTATTCATGTATTCATAGACTATGTTATCTTACCTGGTATATATTTGGATTACCATTGTTGGTATCACTATAATTGTATAAGATGTATTTATGTATTTATAGGCTGTGTTAATCTTACTTTGGAGGTATTTTGATTACCATTGTTGGTATTACTTCTACAACTGTATTCATGTATTCATAGGTTGTGTAGGTATTCTGATAACCATTGTTGGGATTACTATAATTGTTACCTGTAGTAATTTATGATGTGTATTTAAGATGCGTTTTTATTTGTGTGTTTTTCTTTTGTATGTGTGTATATATATTATTGTACTTGATCGTATGAGTGTTAAAAATTAAGGAAGCAGCTAACTTTGTTTTTGTTTTTTCTTTTTACTCTTAATTGTAACAGACCGGTGTTTGTCTAAATAAGTTTGACTTCTTCCTACTCCGTTTCGAGCAATAGATCTAATTATGTTGTTAACGTAGGGTGAACTTACTTTGTTGTGTAGATGGAATCTAAATGCTTCTACATTGCTTCTTTTATATGTCATTATATTGCTCGAAATAAATAAAAATTAATTCATTCATTCAAGATAATAGCCAAGCATGGTCAGCGTAAAGGCTACAAGACCATCTCTAAAGAGCTTGATGTTCCTATTGTGCCAATGTTATTATGAAGTTTAAGGCCTATTGGACTGTAGCCAATATCTGGTGTTTTGCCGCAAATGGAAATTAACACAAGAATGCACGGAAGGACTGTTCGAATGGTGGAGAAAGAACCAAGGAAAACTTCAAAACAGATCCAAGCCGACGGTCAAGGTGCAAAAGTATTAAGACGCACCATCAGTCAATATCTGAATCAAAATGGGGTCCAGGGTAGAAGACCCAGGAAGACCTCACTGCTAAGAGAGAAACACATGAATGCATGTGGACAAGCCACAGTCCTTCTGGGAGAATGTCCTTTGGACAGACAAAACAATAGTAGACCTATTCCCTTTTTCATTTAGGGGTGTACTCACTTTTGTGAGGTACTGTATATGGAAGGTGTCATCTGTGTAGAGGTGGATCAGAGAATCACCAGCAGCACGAGCAACATAATTGAGTTAAACAGAGAATAGGGTCACCCCAAAAGTCGAACACTGTCCAGACAACAGACCCTAAGATTTAACACATCGAACCCTATCAGAGAAGTAGTTGGTGAATCAATCGAGACCGCCATTTGAAAAACCAAGGCTATTGAGTCTGCCAATTAGGAGGTAATTGGCAGAGTCGAAAGCCTTGGCCAGGTCAATAAAGTAGGCTGCACAGTAATGTATTTTATCAATGCCGTTTATGATATAGTTTAGAACCTTAAGCGTACCAGCCCTGTATTTCTATACTTTAGAAATACAGGGCTGGATAGATATATGTCTATAACGTTTAGGGTCAAAAGTGTCCCCCCCAATTTGAAAAGGGGAATGACTGCGGCAGCTTTCCAATCTTTATGTATCTCTGAAGATACGTGAGAGAGTGGGGGCAGCCAGGTGGAAAGCATGACCAGCCATAGCAAAATGCTTGATGAAATTCTCGATTATAGTACAGGTTTTCGTATTGGTGGTGATAGTGTTATACCTAGCCCATAGAGCAGTGGGCCCCAAAATGTTTTAGAGTTGGCGCTACATGCTGCAAATGTCTGTTTAAAAAAGCTAGCCTTAGCTTTCTGAACTGACTGTGTGTACAGGTTTCTTACTTCCCTGGAGACTTGCATGAAACTGGGATTTGTCTAGGCTAAAGCAGTATGCCACATGATGTTTTTGTGCTTGTCGAGAGTGGTCAGATCTGGAGTGAACCAAGAGCTGTATCTACTGTTAATTCTAAACTTTTTGAGTGGGGTATGTTTATTCAGGACAGTGAATAAGGCACTTTTAAAGAACGCCCAGGCATCCTCAACTGACAGAATAAGGTCAACACCCTTGATAGCACTGTGGCCTCACAGCACGAAGGTTCTGGGTTCGAACCCCAGTCGCCTCGGTCCTTTCTGTGTGGAGTTTGCATGTTCTCCCCGTGTCTGCGTGGGTTTCCTCCGGGTGCTCCGGTTTCCCCCACCATCAAAAACATGCAGGTTAGGTTTGGGACTACAGATGGAAATGAGCATCTATGCTATAATCTGGCTCATTTACAGTCTGTACAGAAGTGTAAGATTGTTCATTAATGTGCACTGTCCCAAATAAATAAAAAAATAAGATAAAAAAATTAAAAATCCTTCCAGGATACCCGGGCCAGTTCAATTAGGAAGGCCTGTTCACTAAAGTGTTTTAGTGAACGTTTATCAGTAATGAGGGGTGTTTTTTGACCACTGACCCATTATGGTTGGAGGCACAGTGATCACTGAGATCCTGACTGAAGGAAGCAGGGGTGTATTTTGAGGGCATATTGGTTAAGACAATATCTATGAGGGTGCATTTATTTATGGATTTTAGGTTATGCCTGGTGCTGTAGGTTCATTGACGATTTGTTTGAGGTTAAAGCGTAACTCTCGGCAAAATGCAACCTAGGGTCTTTTTGTTAATCTACCTTCATTTTAAGGGCCCAATCAGGAAGGAAATTAATTTAGAGTGGGAAGATGAAGCCGCAATTTTAAACATCCAATCAATCAATCAAATGTATTTTATGAACCCATTTTACATCAGTGCTTTTGCAGATACCCAGCCTAGAACCCCAAAGAGCAAGCAACAATGTGAAATTGAAGCACAGTGGCTAGGAAAACTCCCCTGTAATTTGCTTCCCAGTAGGAAACCTAGAGAGGATCCAGACTCAGTGGGGTTGCCATTCCTTTTCTGGTTGTGCTGGGTATAAAACAGTGCATGTCCAATTAAGGCCAAGTTGTTTATCAGTACACATTAAGGTCCTGTGAATAGTCCTGGGGCATGATATCTTCTTGTATTTTAGATTCAACTTCACAATTTGTTTTAAATGAGAGAGAAATACACCATGTTCAGTCAGTAAATACATAATTCCAAGGGGCTGACAGATATTGAAATTTAATTGATTACACACAAAATAAATAAGATACTAAACCCTCGTCAAGACTCAACTGAAAAAAGCCCCTGTCTCTTGTTAAATTTCACTCTCTCCCATAGTTTATAGAAAATGTTTAGTTTTATTGGTATTAATACTTTGTCCATGTCTGTAAAGAACATAAGTTAGACTAGAGAGAACATACTTTAGACTTGCTCTAAATCTGTATTAAACATTAGCATTGACAGGAAATAAAGAAAATATATACAGCACAAAAAGTATTGTATGCAATATGCAAACACTTAATGTTGCTTTATAGAGCGTTAGAGGAAAAACCAAAACCAGTTTGAATATAGTCCTCCAGTCTACAACAACCAGCTCATATAGACAAAATAACAATGGCCCTACCTCCCAAATGCCTTTCTTAAGTCACAAATTATCTCTGTGTAGTGCACTGTGCCATTTCAGATGCAAGGGTAGTATCCTACAGTAGATACCACAGCCATTCTATTGTCTGGTACTATCTTGTTCTGTCCTGACTACTGTCCCAAACCATGAGTCTAGGTGGTCTTCCTTGTGGTAAAGCAGTACCTGCATTAAACGTGTGTATCTGTGTCCATAAGGGGACCACAATGCTGTGTGTGTGTGTGTGTGTGTGTGTGTATTGGTTATGCTGGGGGGGTGTTATTGTTGGCTAGTCTGACTACTCACCATGGTAACAGTATCAGTATTGTCAGATGGACGTTGAAGTAGGTATTCAGTCGAGTGTTTAAATATTATAATAACCGATAATGAGGTGTATCAGAAATGTAGCAGTTCTCCGGACATCGTAGGCTAAGATTATACTAATCCCATTGATCCCATTGATGAGACATGTTCAGAAATAAGCAGAAGTTTCACCCTGTGTCTTTGTCCGTAGGTCAGCATCCGGGTCCAGAAGGAAGAGGAAACACAGGTGGGAATCAGTTTAAAACACTGTCTAATGCTGAAACAGTTTAAAACTCTGTCTAATGCTGAATCAGTGTAAAACACTGTCTAATGCTGAATCAGTGTAAAACACTGTCTAATGCTGAATCAGTTTAAAACACTGTCTAATGCTGAATCAGTGTAAAACACTGTCTAATGCTGAATCAGTTTAAAACACTGTCTAATGCTGAATCAGTGTAAAACACTGTCTAATGCTGAATCAGTGTAAAACACTGTCTAATGCTGAATCAGTGTAAAACACTGTCTAATGCTGAATCAGTGTAAAACACTGTCTAATGCTGAATCAGTTTAAAACACAGTCTAATGCTGAATCAGTTTAAAACACTGTCTAATGCTGAATCAGTGTAAAACACTGTCTAATGCTGAATCAGTGTAA
>JACXGM010024612.1:0-15658 GCA_016801145.1 Umbra pygmaea
GAAATACAGTGTGACCGTATTAATAAAAATACAGTGTGACCGTATTAATCGAAATACAGTGTGACCGTATTAATAAAAATACAGTGTGACCGTATTAATGGAAATACACTGTGACCGTTTTAATGGAAATACAGTGTGAGCATATTAATGGAAATACAGTGTGACCGTATTAATGGAAATACACTGTGACCGTATTAGTAAAAATACAGTGTGACCGTATTAATCGAAATACAGTGTGACCGTATTAATAAAAATACAGTGTGACCGTATTAATCGAAATACAGTGTGACCGTATTAATAATAATACAGTGTGACCGTATTAATCGAAATACAGTATGACTGTATTAATAAAAATACAGTGTGACCGTATTAATGGAAATACACTGTGACTGTTTTAATGGAAATACACTGTGACCGTATTAATGGAAATACAGTGTGATCATATTAATGGAAAAACAGTTTGACCGTATTATTAAAAATACAGTGTGAACGTATTAATCGAAATACAGTGTGACCGTATTAATAAAAATACAGTGTGAATGTATTAAAATTACAATATGTAGTTTTCCAAAACAATAACAAAATATGTACTTTGCATTAAAAAAGCAAACATCACTATACCTATATTATATATATTTCTTAGTTGTGTACTTACATTATCCTAAATGTTTCCACCAACTTTCAAATCCAGAGAAATTTGTAGTATAATTCGAAGACACGGGACGTTTCATTTTGTCTTCCGTTAATGACGTCATATAACCTTTGACTGCGCTAGTTGCTCTAAGTTCCAGGCAACCGCCAAACATAACGTGATTAAAGTTATAATATTTTTAACAATACATTACTTTGTCAGTGAACATTTCTTCTGCCGGAGACACTAGATTGGAAGGTTGTCATTGACGATGATAACAAAACACATGATCCCACGCTACTTCCCGACGTCATCCAAGTACATATTTTGCTATTGTTTTGATTGAGAGCCCCCTGGCGGCCAGAAATTACATAATGTACGTTTAATTGAATTTCAGTGTGAACATATTAATGGAAATTCAGTGTGAACGTATTAATGGAAATACAGTGTGAACATATTAATGGAAATAAAGTGTGAGTAGAGCATATTAATGGAATTTCAATGTGACCGTATTAATCGAAATACATTTTGACCGTAATAATGGAAGTACAGTGCGATGGTCAATTCAATTCAATTCAAATCACTTTATTCATCCCTAAGGGGCAATTAAATGATTAAGATTAGCACACCCCCAGTACAAATACAATGGAAATGTACTGCAACAGTATTATTGAACATGCAGTGCGAAAGTATTAATGGAAATACTGTGCGACATATTAAATCACATCTTGTGCAACAATATTAAAGGACATATTGTGCGACAATATTAAAGGACATGTTGTGCGACAATATTAAAGGACATGTTGTGCAACGATATTAAAGGAAATGTTGTGAGACAGTATTAAAGAACATGTTGTGCGACAATATTAAAGGACATGTTGTGCAACAATATTAAAGGACATGTTGTGCAACAATATTAAAGGACATGTTGTGCAACAATATTAAAGGACATGTTGTGCAACAATATTAAAGGACATGTTGTGCGACAGTATTAAAGAACATGTTGTGCGACAGTATAAAAGAACATGTTGTGCAACATTAAAGGACATGTTGTGTGACAATATTAAAGGACATGTTGTGTGACAATATCCTGCTAAATTTTTCCTATAGCTTCTGTCAGTAATGTGTAGCTGTAGAGATTGCATTTGCATCATGTCTGAATAACATGGGAAAATTTCATTATTAGAGTGACCGAGCGAGCGAGGAAGCGAAAGCGAGCAAAAGTGGAGAATGTGTGGTAGTGGAATCAGACAAAAATTGATTGCAAGTCCATATGTGCCCTTGTTATTTAGCTACCTAGTGTACCAAAAATCTAAAAGAAATAACAAGCTGAGTGCCTTACGCAAAACTAAAATAAAAGATGCTTGATCAAGTACATCGAACTTCATCAGGGAACTTAAAATTCACCGGAGAGGTCAGTCTGCTGTAGTGTACTCAACTGTAGGTAACAATAAGGTGGCTAGCTAGCTATTAAAGCACTTTTGTAATGACTTAAAGCATAGTTTTCCCAGGTAAAATCCATCTTGAATGTAAAAATAGCATTTTCTTACCGGACTGTTAAATGTATTCATATTAAAATGAAAAACCTAGTGTATTTGGCCTGCACTTTTTAACAAAAGACGGATGTGAAAAGTGTCCAAAAGCTTAGCAATTTTGGCATATACGTCATCCTTATGAAACAGAGATCTTAAAAATGTGCAAGATTAACAATTTTAACTGAAGACTGACAGAGTTAATTTAGGAAATAAATGTGTTGTTCGTCTCAGGACCCGGATATAAACGTCATCACGGTGCATTTTTTCTAGAAAATATAGTTTCACAAACAAAGCTATAGCTCATTGGCTGTTCACTCAATCACTCTAAAATGTTAGACTTATGTGGCCAGCCCCTTACCAACATGAATTGAATAGACCTCAACAGTCCCACCCACAGCCGACTCCGGAAGTAAGAATACAATACATTTTCTCCATTGAAAATTCGAAAATAAGCCATAAAATCTTAACCGTCGATGGTAGACTTAAAACCAGCTACACCATGACTAAGCGATTGTATATGCTCATATAGATGCCAAAAGTACATGGGGCACCAACCTTGTTTTGAGATAAATTAATTTTATTTGCGATGTCTTGGATAAGTACTTCATTACCCACAGTCCTAAACCAGCAGTGATGCCTCTGATTGGTGGAAATCCATGATGTCATGGAGACAAACTAGCGGTTACCATGGAAATGTTTACTGAGCCCGCGAAAAAGCTTTGTGTTTCCAACTCTGGCAGGCTGCCTGAGTTGTACGCCTGTGTCGTAGCAAAAAGTATAGATAGTTAGAGAACTGGAAGTACGTTTACTGAGCTGTAGATTGCATCATATTTCAAGGATGGCATTGTGTAAGTGAAATTAGCTAAAGTTAGGTAATTTAAAGTAACGTAAAGGCAGAAAGATAACACTCACAATGTTTTATGGGATGAGTAGTTCCTTTACTCAGAATAAAAAATATGTACAAAACAAAATTTCCTATATTTTGTATGCTTCTGAGTCACATCATAGCTGGTTAGCCGAAGGCATGGTCTAAAAACCACTTATATACAGATTTTTCCAGAAGTCAACGGGAGAAATGAATGGGAAATTTACTTCCGGAACCCTAGCTCTCTCGGACGAGGGGCGGGACTGTTGAGCTTTATTCGATCCAGTATCCTATCTTAATATATAGCTTTGTAGGGTTCTTTCAAAGAGGATGTAGAAAAATAAAAACAGAAAATAATTATGCATTTTCTTTATTTCATCTTGTGCCATATTCACTGTGTATATTTGTTTGAAATGAATTTCTTTTCTTTAAAAAAATGTCAACCATATGTTTGTCCTTGCCTCAGGTCCAGTGTAACAAGAGTTTAACTTTGGGTATGTTTTTTTAGGGAGAATTTGACAATTGGGGGCGATCCCTAACAGGTTAAAAGCAGTTGTGACTGTTTTAAACTGTGACTTGGCATTGAGGCTAGCTAAATAACAAATTTGTTTACAGCTACAATGGGTGTTTAAGTTTGTGTAATAATAATAATAATAATTTGGGATTACACATTAAAAAATGTAGATATCTAGACTACACTAGTCTACATTGGAATGGAGCTAGTTTAGCAACCAAACCCTCATGATAGCTAACTTCGGTGCAGTTTGCTACAGCTTTGTCCACATTAGCATATTCAGGTGTATTTAATGGTTGAGTATAATGTAGTTGTTTTAAAAGTTTTGTCAGTATTTGTATTACCACACTAACAGCACTGAATTAGACTACTACAGCCTTTTTCCCATTAGGTTCCCAATTCAACAAAGCAAAAGACAAAGTTATCAGTGATGAGGGACAAAGCAACATCAGTAGTAAGTTATGACATCCATTCTTTAGTGACCCTTTTAAGCTTGTTCTTTAGCATTTTGTATCTGTAATTGGTATATCAGGATCTTAGCACTAGCAGTGAAGTTGTTGAACATTTAATTGTATATAACGTGGTTGTGTGATGCGGAAGTAAATGAGACAGAATGCAAATGAGATCTTCAGAAAATAACAGTGTTTTATTTTAGCGAAAACACTCTTTCCCAAATAAAGAAGCCACGTTGGGCAAAATGCAATAGCAGACCAAGATAACAACATACCCACTGACCTTTATACTCAACAATGGCCGACAGTACATTACACACACACTGGGGTTGAAATACTATATTAATGAGGAGAACAGAAACAGCTGCTGATTAATTGAGCCATACACTGGCAATCGATTGGTTAACTGAATCATATGATTAAGGTCATGTCAACACAAAGGCGGGAAACCATACAACAATACACATGGGGGAGAAACAAAAAACAGGACCATAATAACTAAACAGGGGAGAAAAAAAATATCATTACTTTATCATTGATATGTATATTAAACTACATGTTGTGTGAAACTATTAAAGGATATGTTTTGTGACACTATTAACAGACATGTTGTGTGACAGTATTAATGGGCATGTTGTGTGACAGTATTATACAACATGTTGTGTGACAGTATTTGACAACATGTTGTGTGACAGTATTAAAGGGAATGTTGTGTGACAGCATTAAAGGGTATGTTGTGTGACAGCATTAAATGGTATGTTGTGTGACAGTATTATACAACATGTTCTGTGACAGTATTAAAGGGAATGTTGTGTGACAGCATTAAAGGGCATGTTGTGGGACAGCATTATACAACATGATGTGTGACAGTATTTGACAACATGTTGTGTGACAGTATTAAAGGGAATGTTGTGTGACAGTATTTGACAACATGTTGTGTGACAGTATTAAACAACAAGTTGTGTGACAGTATTATACAACATGTTGTTTGACAGTATTAAAGGGCATGTTGTGTGACAGTCTTATACAACATGTTGTGTGACAGTATTTGACAACATGTTGTGTGACAGTATTAAAGGGCATGTTGTGTGACAGTATTATACAACATGTTGTTTGACAGTATTTGAAAACATGTTGTGTGACAGTATTAAAGGGCATGTTGTGTGACAGTATTTGACAACATGTTGTGTGACAGTATTAAACAACATGTTGTGTGACAGTATTAAAGGGCATGTTTTAAACAACATGTTGTGTGACAGTATTATACAACATGTTGTTTGACAGTATTAAAGGGCATGTTGTGTGACAGTCTTATACAACATGTTGTGTGACAGTATTTGACAACATGTTGTGTGACAGTATTGAAGGGCATGTTGTGTGACAGTATTATACAACATGTTGTTTGACAGTATTTGACAACATGTTGTGTGATAGTATTAAAGGGTATGTTGTGTGGCAGTATTAGATGACATGTTTTGTGACAGTATTATACAACATGTTGTGTGACAGTATTTGACAACATGTTGTGTGACATTATTAAAGGGTATGTTTTATGGCATTGTTAGATGACATGTTTTGTGACAGTGTTATACAACATGTTGTGTGACAGTATTATGCAACATGGTGTGTGACAGTATTAAAGGGCATGTTGTGTGACAGTATTAGACAACATGTTGTGTGACAGTATTTGACAACATGTTGTGTGACAGTATTAAAGGGCATGTAGTGTGACAATATTAAAGGGTATGTAGTGTGACAGTATTAAAGGACATGTTGTGTGACAGTATTAGACGACATGTTGTGTGACAGTTTTAAACAACATGTTGTGCACAGGAGATGAGGCTCTGAATGACTTGTGACCCTGCTGAGTTCTAATGGGATGCTAATGGGGGCTGGAGTAGCTTATGAACATCACATCACAACAGCACAGCAGTAGTCACAGACAGACAGAGAGAGAGAGAGAGAGAGAGAGAGAGAGAGAGAGAGAGAGAGAGAGAGAGAGAGAGATTGAATCATCTATTAGAGCACAACATTAAAGCACGTTTCATAGGCGTTACACAGACGGCCCCCATGTTATGGAAACATCAGTCACTACCAAAACATTCACAGACGGAGAGAGGGAGAGAGTAATACAGAGGGTGGTTGGAACCACGGTCATCACTCATATGAGGAAGAGCCTGTGCCCCAGATAGAGCCGTCATAGACTGAGACCACACTGAATAACAATCCTCTTTCACCTATGGAGGGCCTGCCCTCATCAACACCTACAGCCTTCACAGAAACAACCCTCACAGAGTCTGACCAGAAATAAATACACTTCACAAAAGCAGACTCAACCACATCGGTCCTAAATGCTGAATCCTCATCCAAAAGAAACCCCTATCTAGTGACCCAACACATCATCATGTGTCTGGATCTGAAATAAACAAGGAGTGTCATCTTTTTTGTTGTTGAAATTTTTATGTTTATTTTATTGACAGAATATTAGGAATCATGGCTAGAGGGACATGCATGTAGGGGAGACAGAGGAAGAGTACAGACACCAGACGGACCCCGGTCTAGAACCCCCGTTGCCGGGGGGCACCTGTGGTCTGGCACAAGGCATGTCATCTTAACATTGTTTTTTCTAGATAAAATATAACATTGGATTTCAGTATTGATAAGGTTAAACTCAATGCCAGTCAGCACAAATGGTTATCAGATACAACGCTGAGGGGTACAGGCACTCCTATTATGGAGAACTCTATAACCTTTGCCATTTCTTCCTCAACACCCCATGTTCACAGTGACATGATGGAAAACCATTGACAGTCATGATAAGCTATATGTCATCATCGGTGCCATCAGTGTTTGCTATCATCTCAGCTCAAAGCAAGTTGATGAGTCCATCTCTTGCAGACAGGTAAACTGAGTGTGTGTCGAGTTCCTGTATTAATGAGCTGCTGCACAGGGAGCAGTAGACTTCAACATAAAGCCTCTCTCTCTCTCTGACTGGACCAGAAACACACAGACTGTGGTTTGGCAGCCTGATAGAATTGTCCGGAGAAGCCCATATCAAAAGGAGCATATGGAGTGCAGTTTTTCAATGGAGCACTTCGCCAATTTCCTCTGACAGAGAAAGGGTCTGCCTACGGGAGGGAAAAAGAGCCAGCCGTCCACACATCGTAATCAGACGGCACATCTCGCAGTCCGCAATTCACCACACACCGCTTTTTTGAGGGGTTGCCATAGAAACTCTGCCGGGTTGTAGCGGGCAGAAAGTGAAAGGAGATGAGCGAGGCTATTCCCCCCCGAAACCCACCCTCTTCTCCCTGTTCTTTTCCCTCCACCCAGCTACATTCGGTCCTCTCAGTCACTGTATTTTTTATTTGTCTTTTGCCTTCTGCCCAAACACACAGACAACTGCCCAAACACACACATAGGTATGGCAATCCTTATTTATTCCATGATAACGTTAATGAGAACCATTTATGCAAATGTTATGGATGACTTAGTCCATGTGTCCAAATGATTATATTTCATGCGTCACAGCAGAGATAAGAATGAACTTCATTGGGTAATTCGGCTTGGGTCGCATCAGGCCAGGAATAGTAATCAGCGTAGCACCAGCCTAGCCTTCAAATAAGTACATATGGTTGCTAGGTGAGTAATCTAGTTCCCAGACACTTCCGCCCAATTCGTGGAAGGTCTGGTGTACTGTCACTTTAAATGGGGCCTCGGGCTATCGCACGAAATCGGCACCTATCAATCTGTAAATTTGAACTAAAAAATCTTTCACTAAATCCTCCCCAGTACAGTAAGGTCCGAAAATCTCTGGACACTGACACAATTTTCATTATTTTGGCTCTGTACGCCACCAACATAGAATTGAAGTGAAACAACTGAGATGCAACTGAAGTGCAGACTCTCTGCTTTAATTCAAGGGGCTGAACAAAAATATATTGTGAACGGTTTATGAATTGCAACCATTTTCGTACACATTCTCCTTATTTCAGGGGCTCAAATGTAACAGTATTCTTCCATTGGCTGGATGTGTGAAGTTTTTTTTACCATGGAAAGGATCCTATGGTCATTCCACCACTGTTGTCATCCATGGACCTCCAGGCCTATTTGTGTTGCAGAGCTCACCAGTGCATTCGTTTGTTCTCAGAATGTACTAAACTGTTGATTTGGCCACTCCAAATATTCCTGCTATCTTTCTGATCGATTCCAGACCTTTTACCTGCTTAATTGATAAGGACATAATGAAGAAATACCCCACACCTGTCCAGGAAACAGCTTTTGAGTCAATTGTCCAGTTACTTTTGGTCCCTGGAAAAAGAGGGGGCTACATATTAAAGAGCTGTAATTCCTAAATTCTTCCTCTAATTTCGATGTGAATACCCTTGAATGAATGCTGAGACTGCACCTTAAGCCCATATTCATTACTTAGGTGTAAATTAAATATATATTTTGGTAAACAGCCAAAATTATATCAGCGTCCAAATATTTCCAGGCATAACTGCAAGTCCTCTGCTTCACTGTTGGATTTAGACATGCCCCGCAGTGATGTTATTTGATACATTTAAACAATGACAAAAAGGTTACTTCATTAATTCCTGGCTTCAAGGCCAACACCAAGAGGAACGGGTTCCATTCCAGGCTCTGTTCTTTGTGCGCAATAAAGCCTGGGGACGAGGTTACTTGGTCAGTTCATGGTTTTGTTCGGTTAAACCTCTTTCTCATTAGAAAAAGGGTAGGTAACATATCAAATTGTGACTATGATCTGCCCCCTGCACACACAACATAAATATATATATAGAGTACTGTACTGTATGTCCAATTACTTGTATTTGACTGTTCAATTATTAATCACTGTGTAACTATTGACACCACCCTTTAATTTTTTCATAAATTTTATTATGGAATAATCATAACAGGAAATACAAATGCATGCGTAAAAAGAAATTATAAAATGTATTCTGACATATCTGCAATTTGATTGGCTAAAATTGTTTGCCAAACCTATGACAATTCCCTGATATCCGCTCGTAGAACGTTGAAAATATCACTGAAATATCACTACGCCAAACCTGAGGAGCTGACCAAAGTAAAAAACATGACGGATAATACCTCTTGCTTCATGTCTTAACACCATGTCTCCAAATAAGATTATCAATCAAATAAAAACAATTTTTAACATTCACTCACCAGAAAATCATTGTCGCCAATGTAGACATGCTAACCAACCACAGGAATTACGTAGTCTCATTTGTTTTGCAATAAAGTGCTTTTTTGTGACAAAGCAATAGCTAGCTATTAAGTCGTGGCTGCCCGTAGCTGTATAGCATGTCAACCTACTGTAACGCCCTACCCAGGGAGGGTAGGTATTTTCAGTCATCCATGGACCTTTTCATATGGACACTTCCTGAGTTTTGGTTATTCCTATGTTTTACTTCATTTTGTTTCCCCCTTGTGGTCATATCCAGTGCCTTGCATACTGTTTCTGTTCTACATTATTATTGTATTCTTTCTGTTCTAGGTTTGTGCTTCATACACTATGGTATGTTTATTATTTGGTTCCAGGCTGCTTAGTAGTTTTACTTATAGGGCACGGCCCGTTATATAGACACTATGTGATGTATGGTATGTGTACATATACAGTTATTTATTACCTTCTGAGCGTGTTAGCCATCTCTATGGTTCTATATTGCGCACACAGGTGCACTGTACCTCTCACCTGGTCATTTAAACTAAGTACTATGTTTGCCTGGTTGTCGATTATTGTCCCTGTAATGTGTGTACATACATGCGCTACCTGTTTATTTCAAGCCTGGATAATCTTTCTGCTTCGCAAGGAATAAAACCTCAATTTCCTGCATTTGTTTCCTTATACTTCATTCGACACGTTACACCTACTGGCTTGTTAGCCTACTTGTCTTTTACCATGACTAGTAGTATACAGTACACTACACAATTCTAGCTCTGATTAAGCTGTCCCAAACTAATTTTCGAGGATCGGAGCCAAATCACTGTTCATCTTCAACTATGTGTCTTTCCACACTGCTGAGGTATGCAGTTATTCCCTGATAACGCACACAGTCTGTTGTGTGTTAATGCTTACATAAACAATTTTAAGCTACTTTTGAACAGTAAAAAACTGTTATTTGCTGGTATTGTTTCCTGATCACCCATTACAAGACCACACGTTTTTACTCAACTTTTGATTCAGGACAAACTGTTGGTGATTATGATGGACCCCTTCAAAGTTAACACAAATATCATTTCCGATTGACTGTATCACATAAACATTTTGAGAAACATGAAATTAAGTTTTATTGACTGTAACGTGTTTCATCGCATAATGTTTCTGACATGCTTCATAAGACCAACAGGGTCAAAAGTGTTTTGCTGCTGATTTTCATTTCGTACTCAGTGTCCGGTGCATCTCCTTTCAGTGTCCAACAACAGTCAGCATTGATGGATTCCAGTTGCCCTAAAACCTTGGTGAAACACCATCCTTCCAGTCTTGAACCCAGTAGTTCTGCTTTTGGTTTTGATAAGCCTGTTTGTCTAAGCTCCATTTCTCTTGTGGCTTCGCTACTAGAACACTTGTATGTGGCACTGGTCTCATAGCTGAAGGCAGATTGTGGTATTCAATTGATTTCAGAACAGAGACATTAGTCAGACAGAAGTAACAGTCTGTCACATAATCCTTCTGTTCTCGAAATATCATCAGGACAGCAAGCCCTATTGCTTCCCAAGTATCTCTGAGCAAAGCTCTTAAGAGCGACAGGACATCCAGGACAACAAATGTGAGGAGCCCGGGCTAGTTCTTTCTCACCAATCTTACAACCAATGTACAGCTCATATACTTTCTTAATAAGTCAGATTATTGTACCTCTATGAGGCTTAAGCGTGTACTCACCACAAGTAGCAGATAATTTTGCGGTTGTTGCAGCATGGGTGAGACATTTCTGCTGTCACCAATCGCCCTATAGAAAGTCTGTAACTGGCTTACGTAGCATTGTCATAGCATTGTCTATCCCATTACAATACATACTATCATGCTCCATAGAGCTTGGTTGCCTCACTGTGGCCATACCAGATATTTACTTCACATCACTCCTGAACACCAGACTCTGTTGTCTTAATTCCAATCTCACACCTGGTTTCAGTCCCATAATCGTAGTGTGTACATCATATACACCAATCTGCTATAACATTATGACCATCTGCCTAATATTGTGTAGGTCCCCCTTTTGCCTCTAAAACAGCCCTGACCCGTCGAGGCATGGACTCCACTAGACCTCTGAAGGTGTGCTGTGATATCTGGAACCAAGACGTTAGCAGCAGATCCTGTAAGTCCTGTAAGTTGTGAGCTGGGGCCTCCATGGGTTGGACTTGTTTGTCCAGCACATCCCACAGATGCTTGTTTGGATTGAGATCTGGGGAATTTGGAGGCCATGGCAACACCTTGAACTCGTTGTTGTGTTCCTCAAATCATTCCTGAACCATTTTGGCTTTGTGGCAGGGCACATTATCCAGCTGAAAGAGGCCAATGCCATCAGGGAATACTGTTTTTATGATAGGGTGTACATAGTCTTCAACAATGCTTAGGTAGGTGGTACATGTCAAAGTAACATCCACATGAATGGCAAGACCCAAGGTTTCCCAGCAAAACATTGCCCAAAGCATCACACTGCCTCTGCTGGCTTGCGTTCTTCCCAAAGTGCGTCCTGGTGCCATGTGTTCGTTAGGTAAGTGACACACACCCCGCAATTTACGTGCTGTAAAAGAACCTCATTCATCAGACAAAGCCACAAATGGGCATTCTTGTGATGGTGGGGGGTTCCCGTTTTTGCAAACTGGAACGCCTCGGAATACACATTCCATAGCGTTCAAACTTATATTACAACATTCACGGTTAAGGTTAGGGTTAAGGTTAGGCATGAGGTTACTAACCAATGCATGTCTCACGGCATTTCGTGATACAGTCACAACATTTTAATCTACTCATTCGTGTACACGGACATGATATTCTCGTATCGTTTTCGTGTCTCTCAGCACGTTTCCAAACTAACATATTTCAATTGGAAGCAATGATACAAAGTAAAAATTGCCTGTCTGCATCACGCTGCAATGGAGAACAAAACACAAAATGTCAGTCTTGATTTGAACTCGCGAAAATGATTGGTCGATAAAACGCTACCAGGAGTGTCATAACGGGAACGTTCAAGCCGCAGTTGGATCCTGCTCCATTGTAGATGCTTGGCAGTGAACAGGGGTCAGCATGGGCACCCTGGCTGGTCTGTGGCTACGCAGCTCGATATGCATCAAACTGTGTGTTTTAACACCTTTCTGTCAGAATCAACATTATCTTTTTCAGCAATTAGAGCTTAGCTCATCTGTTGGTTCGGACCACATGGGCCAGCCTTCACTCGCCACGTGACTCAATGAACCTTGGCCACCCATGACACTGTCACTGGTTCACCGCGTCTCTGTCCTTGGATCACTGTTGATAGGTACTGACCACTGCAGACCGAGAACACTAGACCGAGAACACTCCACAAGAGCTGCAGTTTTGGCGATGCTTTGACCCAGTCTTTTAGTCATCACAATTTCGCACTTGTCAAAGTCGCATCTGTCCTTATGCTTGCCCATTTTTCCTGCTTCTAATACATCAACTTTGAGGACAAAATGTTAATTTGCTGCCTAATATATCCCACCCACTGACAGGTCCCATGAAAAAGATATTATCAGTGTTCTTCACTTCACCTGTCAGTGGGCATAATGTCATAACTACATCAATGTCCTTGTATATTATTTTGACATTAGCGTTAATGTCACAAGTGTTATTGGACGCTGAGTATTATGTTACTTGTTGTCCATATTAAATATCGAACCACAAATCTGCACTTGCTTCTGCCTCTATTCTACTGCAGCTACATCGTGACAGAATATCCAACCAAAAGAAGAAATCAGCACATTGGAGAAGTGGGTAGAGCAAAGCATGTATCTACGCAAAATGGCCCACAAGTTAAGCGAGGCGCCCTGGCTTCTCAGATCGCCTAGAGAAGAACAGCCGGCTGCAATTAACTCAGCCACCACCAGGGTTGGACTGGCCATCAGAAAAATTGGGAGAATTCCCAAATGGCCAATTGAAATAGCAGCCGCCTTTGCCACGGCACCATGTAAAAAACTGTGCACTTGTCCACCACGGCCAATAGCCTACTCATAGACATATATAATAATGGCCATTCTTCCCGGAATTCACATAGCCTGGCTGAATGCCCCCAAAATTTCTCTTGTGGGAGTGCTTGTGCGCATGCTTGTTGCGTGCTGGCATCAGAAGAGTATTTTTAATTTAACAGACCAAGATTGGTCGATATGTCCTCGTCTTCTGGCTTCTGTGAATTCATTGGAGTTGTAGTGGAGTGAAACAGTGCAGATGTTTTAGAGTCGAGTTGCGTGGAACCAAGGCACATTTTGCTCCATAGAAATGGAATGATTAGAAATGCCATTCCAATTCAAATCAATGTAGCAGAATGGTCAGAGTGGCAGCCATTTTGTGGTGTACCTTTCCAGTTCAAAGCTCTAACGACCTACTTCCACATTAAACCGATTTGCGGCAAGTCGCGGACTCCCTAGATAGTTTTGCAGCAGCAACAGAGCAGTCAGCTGTGCTAACATAACTCTGTGGCCTGACAGTATGTGGCGGTGTATGCACCTTTCAGATGGTTGTGATCCACCATTAAATCAAAGAAGAAGATCACCGTGCCCGGCCTTGTGTGGAAGAGGAATTGGAGAGTGCTGGATTTAAGTGCGTTATAATTCTGTTGTTAAGTCATCAAAATATATTTAATATATGCTAATATTTCAAAATACAGTTAGATAAGATCAATCAATCAAATGTATTTTTAAAGCCCTTTTTACAACAGCAGTTGTCACAAAGTGCTTTGAAAGACACCCGGCCCGAGAACCCCAAAAGCAAGCAACACAAGTGATGCACAGTGGCTAAGAAAAACTCCCTAGTAGGAGGGACCTGGGAAGAAACCTAGAGAGAGGCCAGACTCAAGGGGGTGGCCAGTCCTCTTCTGGCTGTACCGGGTGGGGGATCTGAAGGTACACAGCCCATTGTAATAAGGACACTTTGTTTATCAGTGTTCAATTATTGTCCAGCAATGAAGATATGATGGGTGGACTGTGACCATAGTCTTTATGTAGCATCAATACAGTTCGGTGGTCTTGCGAAGGAAGACCGTGAAGCCGCCTGGAGATGAAAGCTGGCATCATCAGGTGGAAACGGGATAATCAACCGCAGTGACATGGGATCCAGCACAGCAGCGGGCCGGGCACAGGAAGGGGACAGGAAAGAGCCATCAGGCCACATGGTCCTGTCGCATGTTCCTAGGGTCCTCCTAGGATGAACATGACATCAGGAACATTAGAGTGGGCATACCTAGGGTCTAGTGCCTTGACACAGCTCTGACCCCAACATGAATATTTAATCTGCCTCTGGGGGCAGAAAAACCCTAGTCCCCCAGGACATAAACTATTGCAGCATAACATCTGTGGCTGAGCTGGGGGGGAAAAGAGATGTGGTCCTGCACAAGGAAAGCCTCGGGCAAGAGCAAGCAGGCATGCTTCCCACCAGTGGCGGGCCGTGCATTGTACACCTAGGCCTTCACTATCTTCCCAAAATGAAAACGCATTATAATAACCTCACAATGACATTCTAGGGCTATAGGTTATTGTCATTCGGCATATAATGCACCCCATATTCATAGTGAAGATAAGTTTATTCCACTCGAAAGGTTATTTAACACAAGGCTCAACACCTATGAGACTTACAATACACTAATTGACCTGAAACGACTGAAACCATAACAATGTAACACTACGCATTATCAAACGCACATCGAGGTTTACTACGCACACTCAAATGCACAGCCCACGACCCCTGAATCTGAAACACAGACCTTATATATACGATCTGCACATTCGTCACACCAGTAGTGATCTAAAACAAGCAGTAATAATTAACAAGTATTTAACAGGCCTGGCGCCAGGATGACGTGTGTCTGTTTATCTTCCCCTGCATGAATACAAATACAGTACATGCACTAAGCCCCGTTAAGAACCTTTAAGGCTAGGGATGGGCCGATACAACTTTTTATGGAATGAGTACAAGTACAGAGTATTTCATTTTGGGTACTTGCTGATACGAGTACCGATAGGAGTACTTTTAAGAACTATGCTAAATGTCACATTTATCAAGCTAAAATCAGCTATTTCTTAGATGTTGATCAGCCAATTCAAATATAGAAAAGTAAATATTCCTACATATCCAGAAGAACATCATTTACATTGCAGGTCAAGAATGTGTAATATTTATTAGATGTCAATGGTTTACATCTCCTTCCCTAATTAAGTGAGAGAAACACGTTTGTAAACACGAACGCAATAGACGTTTGTGTTCAAATTTGCCCTAACTAAGCATTGCAGAAGTTTTGTGTAAGATGAGAATGTCTGTTTGAAGTGACTTTCTCCAAAACAGGGATAATTACCTAATCATATTATTCTGTTAAGGTATTTTATTGTTTTATTATAATCGATTCACAATAGCTGTACTATCAATGTAATCTATTGAACAAAATATAAATAGGCTACATCGTATTT
>JACXGM010024613.1:0-15657 GCA_016801145.1 Umbra pygmaea
CCAGACCCAGGTCCCCTCTCTGTCCCTCCAGACCCAGGTCCCCTCTCTGTCCCTCCAGACCCAGGTCCCCTCTCTGTCCCTCCTGACCCAGGTCCCCTCTCTGTCCCTCCTGACCCCTGGCCCTCTGTTTCCCCCCCATGGCCTCTGGTTCTCTGTTGCCCCCCTCGGTGCGGTGGGCTTTGGGGGGGGATTATGTCACGTCCAGCCCGGTATGGGCTGTATAAGTTTTGGTTTTCCCCTGTGTGTTGTCTTATTCCGTTGGTGTGTTTGCTTCCCTCCCTTGTTCGTCAATGTATCCTGTAACGTGTCCTGTTCCCGTGTTCTAGTGATCCAGTGTTTCCTTTGCTTTATATTTGCTTCGCCCCTCGTGGCAGTGTTTTGTTTGAATATTACGTATTTTGTTAATAAACACCCTTCAATTATTGCAACCTTCGCATTTGTCTCTACCGCTTCCTGAGGATACGTGACATATTTGTATTTTATTCCATCATTCTGACAATATTTCTCCCAAATTTGATTGAAAAATATTGTCATTCAGAGCTTATTTTTGCAACAAATGACAACTGGTCAAATCAAGAAAAAAGATGCAGTGTTTGTCAGACCTTGAATAAGAAAAATATTAAGTTCTTATACATTTTTTATGCAACAATACTAATGTAGCAAAAGTTAAGAAATCAATATTTGGTGGAATAATAATAACTGTATAATAATAATCATTGGCTTTTATGTATCTTGTCCTGCTGTCCACCAGTCTTTCATATTGATGTCAGGTGACTTTATGCCACTCCTGGTACAAAAAGTCAAGCTCAGCTTTGTTTGATGGCTTGTGAAAGGTATTCAATGAGGTTGGAAATGTGCATTGTTCTCTTCCTTTTTTCCAGAGCTGTAGACAATATGTCAAATGGCTAACTTTTAAATTCCTTATATTCAATTGTTAAATTAATTTATCTATTACAAACATCATAAAAATGTTTTTACAGTATATACAATGTTTTCTTTACACAGAAAATGACCCCACTCACTGTGGAGAATATCTGATGTCTTCTGCAGCCTAACCCATCAATCACCACTACAAAGTTCCTTTGAACTTAAATGTAAAAAAACATGAAATATTGTTTGAAATAGCAATAAGTTAATAAGTTGTTACAGAATCATATTTGTTCATATCTTTTGGTTGCCCTAATATACATTGTATTATTTCTTAAAACATAATATGCATGGCATGTGATAGTATCTTTTGGTATATTGTTTTATATACAGTATTTGATAACCATTTCCAGAACCAGCAAAGCCCTAAAAGCCCAGTGAAACTGCCTAGATTTATGTAGGTGGAAGTCCAGCTTTAGGTTTTTGGCAGAAACCTTTTTAAGAAAAAACATGTTTTTTAGTTTATATATTAACAATAGTTGATGAGCATATCTGATTATTGTCAGCCCTCTCCCTTGTCAAAAACGATAAGCCATTACGGTCAGCTTCACCCTTCCAAAGCAATAGTTTGGCCCCATTTCTGTTTCTTCCAACCCCTGTAAAAACATTAGGTTACGCTGTACTGCAAAGTTGTGTAAGATACCATAACCAACACCATTAGATTATGATTGAAGTATAAAAAGAAATGTACTATAGAGCATTGTCTTGTCTAGATATCTTGGGAAATGCTTGACACACAATGATATTGTGTAAACTTGTGGGTCTCTCTTGAATAGCTGTTACATTTCACGTGACCCCCAGAGCACGTTTACAATAGGTTTTCGAAAGATTCCACCTGGGCTTAGCAAATGTAAATGCAATTGTTCAGGAACGGCTTGAGAAATGTGGATCACATGGAAATTCTTCATGGGTAGTCAATGGGCTGATCTGGTTTCTAGGCGATGTGCTCACGCACACAGCTCAAGAGGTGTTGGAGGACATTTCATGACACAACCACAACTGCGCGATTGCCATCATGAGATATGACAATGTAAATACAACCAGTGTGGAATGTATTATTCAAATTTTCTGTTTTGACAACTTTTGCAACTTTGGCCCATAATTCACTTCAGAGTTTCAGCCCTGAAGTTTTGCCTCTTTCTCATCTTCCCTTCCCCCTGTGAAAAGAATGGTTTATGCTTTATTAAAAAAAAAATTTGGAAGTGAATGTGAATCACAAATACATGTGCAACACAGTTGTAGGCATACAGTATTGTATACATCCTGGATACAGACTTTACAGTAGTCCAGAAGTGGATGTGATAAAAGTGTGTGTAAGTTGCCCAGCAAAAGGATGTGATTGCATATGTTATCCTTTTGCAATGTTCTCTGGATGGGAGAAAAAACTTTGATTTTGATCACACTTTTGATGTTGGCTTCAGACAAAAGCTGACTTTCAATTATCACTCTCAGGTTGCAAACACCAGTGGAGGAGAATAATTTGACAACATCAATATTGTGGCTGTAACTGCCTAACATTCATCTGTGAGTGCCTATTAGGACAACTGAAATATTTTTTTACAGTTTTATTTTAGGAATCTTAGTTGCGTCAATTTCATGACCTAGAGGTAATTGGCCATGACTGCAATGGCATTGAAAGTAAGAATCATAATTTAGATGAAACCATATTCCATATTTCCTCAACCTTTTGCCTGTGACAGCATGAACCCTCTGTGCGCAACACCAAGCACAAACCAGTGATCCTCATTTTTGCAACATACTTGAGCATCCCCTTGACAAATTTTGAAATGTTTGTGCTTAACAACAGTTACCACTTGAGTAGCCCAATTTCAAGCTAGAATTAAAGTACAGTCAATAACACATCACAGGGATAGGTAGTTTGTCATAACAAGGAGTAAGGCCACCCATTGCCTTGAGAACAGCTTTTTGGAATGCTGACATACATTCAGGTCCTGAAATATGTGTTTTGGAATATTTTACCATTCTTCCAGATGAAAAGCCTCCAGGTCTCTACTGTACGCTCCTGGGGGCTTATTTATCAAGCATATTTACACACAAATATGTGCATAAACCATGTGTGCAATCTTTTCTATGCAAAGTGTGGGATTTATCAAAATGAAAATATGTGACCCACAAACTATATCCGGTCTTATTGTCACCAAAGTAATTGTTTTTACATTTTTTGAAAGTTCAGATTCAGCACCACTACCATTTAAAGAACCTGTTAAGCCCAGTTTGGTTCTTCAGTGGTTTTTCAGCAGTTCTTTGTGGTGGTTAAGGTGCTGTATGGCACCTCTTATTGTTCTACATAACACTATTTTTAAAGATAGGTGCTATATAGCACTTAAAGTGGTTTCCCTATGATTACAACCAATGAACCACTTTTAGTGCTATTTAGCACCATTTGTTTTTAGAGTGCACACTTGATTTTTGCAAATACATACATTAAGTCACATTGTGGAATCTTTAATATAATACAGGAATCAACACCTAATATTTTGTTAATTTTTCTTTATTACAAAGAGCCCAAACTTTGTGCATTTTTGCAAAAACTAAAGTGTTGAACTGGTAACATTTTAACCGAACATTTTGTACCTCTCAACAGAATGAAAAATAAAAACAAAGTAACATCAATAACAAAAACACTGCTTTGTGTTGGATTAGAACTCACAACAGTCAGCTGCTTAACCACTCACCACCCTCCCAAACAACTATGCTATTTAACCTATGTTATTCTAGGATAAGTATCCTTATCTCCTGATGGTTTTCTGAAAAAATACTAAGAATTTTCAATATCTACCAAAACCTTAATATCTAAGCCTCTGAAGGGTTCATTTTAAAGGTAAGAATCACAGGTTTTATTAAACCATGCTCGCTTAGCACTAACACACAAACACATTTTTCAAAAAATTCTCAAAATCAGATGGGTATAACCAATATAACCAATTTAAGCCTAACATTCTTTTCCATCATTGTATTTATTTTGTATATTTAAAGTATTTCTATTTATTGTTATTTATTCATTATACCATCATTATATTATTATTTATCATGCTATTTATTCATTATGCCACTATTGTATTATGCTATTTATTCATTGTGCCAGTATTGTTTTTAAATATTAACATTATTGTATTTATTATTATCATTATCACATAAATAATCACGCTATTTATTCATTATGTTCACTGTACTGATTAGTTTCAGTCACCAACATATCTCAAAGCTCATCGGTAGAAATATGATTTGCGGGTGAACTGCTTTGCCTTGCGCGGCAGGTAATCCTCTACCTATCAAACTCCTCATTATGTTTTAACTCCATGCCCTCGCTGTCAAAATCCTCCTTTTTTGTAGCCAAGATAAATTCACATCCAATGGTAACATTGCTTAGAGGACTTGACATTCAACACACATTTTACAATAAAGAAATTTTAAGATATAAAGTACACAGTGTAAATTAAAGATCAAAAAAAGTTTTCCATTATTTCTGAATTAAAAATTTCAAACCGGTGTGCTGTTAACTGATCTGTCTATATATAGCCTAGTGTTAACGATGTAATCATAGCCACCATGGACCACAACTGCTTACTGAGTGTAGAATGTGGAATCTGCGCTTCCACTGGCCAATCCCTCTCCACCACACTTCTTGTGATATGATGCGCCCTATAAAGGGATACAACATTGAAACCTTACTTATTTCCTATATTAGGATACAGTTTTCTATTATTAAACTATGAAACAATTGTGTATAACTATCTCACAAAAAAGGCTACCTGTTGTAGTTCATTTGGGCTTCTGTCAGTGGCATATGGAAAGGGGTGAGCAGCCACCATTGTAAAGGGTATTTGTTACCCCCTATTATTAGATGAACCTCTGGTGGCAGAAAGTGCCTTTCAAACAGCTGCTTCAGGCCACTTTCATTCAATATCTGCACATCATGGGTAGACACAGGCCATTTGTGTACCACATCCAAAATGTTGTAGTCTGCATCAAACTCAACTTGTGTGTTGATGCTGTGGTACCTCTTCCTGTTCACATAAACATTCTCATTAACGCGGGGAGCAATGATCTTTATATGAGTGCCATCCATCGCGCCTACTATTATTGGGAAGCCAGCAATTTGGAAGAATTATTTGGTTTTGTTAGGTGTTGTTGAGAATTCAATGAAACACGTGACAATGTGTGGAGCTGTAAGTGCCCTAATTGTTTCTATGACAATTTGGCTTATTGTGATGGCCCAAATCATCAGCATTGCTGCATTTTTCCTGTTGCAAGGAAACGAAGCATCATCACCACCTTCAATTCATCTGAAAAGGCATTGCTGCATAAAGTCACTGGTGAAATGACATCCCTCACTCAGTTGCTGACGAAGATGATGCCTGCTCTGTCCAAACAATACCATTTAATTAACTGTGCATTGTCAAACAATTCAAAAACATTCTACCTCTCCTAAAAGATCTGCGCACATCTCTGTCTCCTCAGTGCCATCACAAGCCCCTACTGGCAACTCCTAACCACTTGAGAGACCTTCCGAGCTGTCTTAAATATCTGGGAGAGTAAGAGTGATTCTTAGCTTTAAGAAATTTGATAATTTGCTTTTATACTTAAGTTTGAGAGTAGGAGTACATTTTTTGAATTCTCAGGACTAAAATGGCACTTTCAGACGCTTGATAATTACAGCCCCTGGTGTAATTATTGTGTTATTTGCTGCTTATTTAGTTCATGTGCTCTTTGTGGGAGTTGCTGTTTATGTTTGTTATATTATTACGCATTGGTGAAGCTAATTCATATCTCTTTGTCTCTTTGTTAAGTACACAATTTTGGATGTAAGCGAGTCTGTACAGCCGGTGAAATCAAAACAAGATACTCTCAATTAATCTGTTCCTGCGTCTGTCTCCTTTTTCTACCCATTGTCAGCCATGACACGCTCCTAAATTTGGGGTTGTTGTGATGACATTCCTTGTCATTACGGGGGTGTCAATTTGCTAAGTACAACCAATGGTGATTTGCTACCTGTGTGCATACAATAGTTGTAAGCTCGTTTGATAAATGATACATTTTCTATGTCTACGGACATTCAAAATTGCATCTATAAAGTACAAATTGTGTTTTTGCTTGAAGTGTGCCAGTACTCACCAGTATGCTGTACCAGGGGTTATTTGTTACATGATGTAGCATACCGGGAGTCTTTGATGCATACCAGTACTGTCATAACCTCCCGGTATCCTTCATTGTCCATCTCCAATGAATAATATAATTACATGAACTGGTCTGTTTCTTGGGCGGCCTGTAGCCTTCTAGGATTACCTTCACTTAGGTCTCCTTGGGTAATGAAATTTAGCTCTTAATTCTAATAGAAATTAACTACAATCAAACCACCTTTTGCTGGGAGCCCCTAAACTCCATTACCCAGGGTCCACTGACTGATGTAAGTCATCTCCCCACAAAAGCAAATTAGAAGTATCAGAGTAGTTCAGTGTCACTATACTTTGTATCAATTTGTTTGCTAAACTTTAATTCACATTTTAAGTGTAGTTCAGCTTTTTGTAACATGGTGAGGATATGTGCAAATTAAGCACAAACTGGAAATGTACAACGCAAATTGGAATGACATCAAGAGTGTAGTGGTTTCACTGATTAAAATAATGAACCAGTCGGGCTGTCCGTGTGGCGTGGCGTGATAAGTTGGTGCATTGCATGACAGTGTATTTCATGATAGTCATGGGTTCGAGCATGACAATGGGTTCTCTGACTTTCCCCGGGCCTCCATCATGAGGCAACAGAAATTGGCATAGTGCTGCTCGGGACTTTGGTTAGTTAAATCTGTCATCTGTGGTTTCAATCGCAGAAGTATAGTTGTTGAACGCAATCATCCCGTGCATGATCCGACTAAAGGCTTCCATTTTGGATTCCCGGTGCGGAAAGTATTGATCACCAGTGTCTGGGAATGAGATTACTGCCTTTACAGAGACTCAGTCAACTCCATCCCACTGAATCAGCCACACACAGGTAGTCTCTTGTCGCTAATTAGAAAAGCCACAATCAGTTAACTTTCCTTTAGCCAAAGCCAAACAATCCACTTGTTAGTTACAGGCTGTCAGCTAAATATCATGAATAGGCCTATTATGAATATGATGTAATTGAAAATTAATGTATTAGATTTGTGTTTTTCTGACTAGTATGTTAGATTATAGGCGAAACCATACTTGCTAGCGAGACATGTTGATGACGGCAGCATATTTTATTATGTCTAATGCTAACTAGAGTATCTGCAATTTATTTCGGGAAATTGGGAATGATGGGACATCAGGCTATTATGTACTATATAGTATAGTAAATGCATTTATCACAATAGTTTATTAATTTGCTAATTTTTAGAATAGAGCTAGAAACCTACAATTGAGCATAACAATTCTGGTCCTCCACTGAATGAGCCTATCAGCCAGGTAGGATGCTATGGACTGGGGTTGCATAATATTAATTGTTGGCATTGTTTTGACTGGAATTGTGTTAGACATAATAATAGCAGCTTTTCCATTCAGGTTCAAAATAGTTGTGTGTGCTGCAACCATAATGAGCACCCACGGAGCATTTAGTGTTAACTGCCTAACTCAACGACAGAATAATGTTATTCACCTTGTCAAATCAGGGATTAGATTTATAAAGGGCACATTCACATTTGTATTTGGGGTGGGCCCCCCATAGGTGTATACTCACCTTTCCAGACACAAATACACCACTGGGCAAAATAGCTTGTTCAGAGTCACGTGACTGTACATAAATGAGTGTGTCTACTACCCAACCAGAACTAAATGAAGACCAGGAGCAGCCTCAGCAAGGTTCCAGTACCACTAAGAGCACAGTCCCTGTTGATAATGTATCTATTTACTAAATAACAGGGTGCTACCCCTCTACCTACAACATGAAACACCCACATTAACAATGTCTTTAATAACAGGGCTTGAAGTGGATTCAGATTAGCACTTTCTGCCCTCTAATTTTTAGCCTTTATCTATATATGTCAACTTCTACCAGTCCTGTGCCTGGCACTTCAAGCACTGACTTGCATATAATGTCTAAGCATGCTTAATAATGGCACACCTATAACTTCCCATAAAGTTTCAATAATTTTTAGAACTGGTTGAGGGTGTTGCAATTGGGTCACAAAATGGGTGCACAATAAAATCTGTGGTCGTTTTGGAGGCTGTACTTTTGGGGAATTTAATAATTTTTCCTGTTAAGTGTCCAATACCTCTCGGTCAGCTTCAACTTGCGTTACAATTTGTACATACAGTATGCTGTCAGGTTGTTTAAGACATTTTAGGACTATTCAGGCCTCTAGGTTCTAAAGAATGTGAATTTAGGCGTCCTATAGTTAAAAACAGGTCCCCGCTCGGGACTCTGTATATTTCCCTAAAGTGTCTAGGTTCGTATTTTCTCTTGTTCTCTTGTGTTTAGAGGTTGTGCTCGCTCTGCAAACTCATTAGACGTCACCGTATGGCTCAGGATTGATTGACAGCTCTGTCAATGGGACTTGCAAACCATACGTCACACATTTGAAAGAAAATGTTTTGCAATTACGAATATCGTGGACTGTATCTTTAACAGATCAAATCATTTTACATTGTTTATGACAGATGCTCAGGCAATTTGGCCACTAATTTTTTTTTGTTGCTTTGAACTCCAATATTAATTGTCAGACCTCTGTTATAGCTGAAACATGTGTACTGCTAATTGGCAATAAACCTAATGTGATCTCTGCAGCTGTCTTTTGTAATTGTGATTTAGTTATTTCAGTGTTCTTTTCCATGTGGTGTTTTCATTATGTCGTACACCTTTTGTATTTTTTGATAGTCTGTTCATACATTTATATTTTCAGTCAAGAATAGGCCGGATTTAGACTATTGCAACATCCAGGCATGCTAGGAGTGCTGGAGTCAGCAACTTTAGTCCTTGAATCTTGATTAGAATGTTAAAGGTACTATAGGCCTACACTTTTTTTGTTCTTTTTGAAAGCAGTAAATTGGTCATTTGCTGTCAAACACGTAATGCATAACTATTAGGCTAATAACTAGGTGCAGCTTGCACTGAATGTAATGAGTCATTTTCGTATAATTCTTTATTTAGTTTATTAAAATGAAAAGACACAATAGTGCCAAAATAAGGGGCAAATAGTTGGTATTTACACTGATTTACCAAATTATTTTTTACCTTTTACACAACGGCCCTTAACGTCAGAGAGCAGCAGACGGCTCAATGTGTTTCTTGACCAATTAGAGAAAAGTCCCAGGTCATGTGGGCTAGGCCCAAAGCACAAACTCAAGGCCAGCTTCTCCCAATTCCAGTGGTAGCATGTTTATCATGTCAGAATAATAACACATTACTCCTGACAGAAAGAAATAATACATGTTAAATAAAGGTAGTGTAGAAACCTCATTAGTATTAATTTGCATGCTATACTGCATGGCAAATAGATGCTTTTTCCATTCTGATCAACTTTAGGAAAGTCCACTGTGGCTAGTCCATCTGTCTGGGATAAACAAAGTGTTAACATATATTTCTATCTGTTTTAATTGTATCAATATGTGAGTCTACTTAGACATTTTCAATCTTGAAATATTAACTTGAATAAAGCAATACAAATGTCAGCTAATATTCTTTTTTATTAGGTTGCATAAAGCACATGTAACCCGCACATGTTACTCTAGTGCGACATTCTACTCCGACAGAGAGTGGCGCGTAAACCCAGAAAATGTGCATAAAAAGGAATACACACCTTTCCTTCAGTGGAGACGTTGTAAGAAAAGCATCAAAAACTGGTATGGAAATATCCTCTGAGGGATAGAAATTCAAAGAAAATCTTGTACCAAATATTTAAATATTGTGTGTCCATTAGGTTGAAAGCTGTGAGAAAGTTAAGCCACATGAATCGGCAAGCTCCTCAAGCTTGTACTAATACTAATGCTAGTGTATACTGACTGTGCTAGCTCCATTATGGTGCAAAATACTGTTATTAATATGTTTGGCTCACATAGCGCTTTTCAAGAACCCAAAGCACTTTACACAGCTAGGGGAAACGCCCATCTCATCCACCACCAATGTGTAGCACCCACCTGGGTGATGCACGGCAGCCATTTTGCACCAGAACGCTCACCACACATTAGCTATCAGTTAGAGAGGTGAGTAGTTATATATGACAATTAGGAAGGAGAGGGATTATTAGGTGGCCGTGATTGAATTGAGGCCTGGTTGGGAATTTGGCCATGACACTGGGGTTAACACCCCTACTCTTACGATTAGTGCGATGGGATTTTTAATGAAAGAGGGAAGAGTGCCCCCTACTGGCCCTCCAACACCACTTCCAGCTGCACTGGTTTCCCATCCAGGAACTAACCAGGCCCAACCCTGCTTAGCTTTTTTTTTTAGAAGCAAACCAGCAGGGCAATACAGGGCTCTATGCTGCTTTTACCAGTTGGAGTTGTGACCCTGATTCTTGTTGTTTGGTACGATATAGGCAGATTAAGATTGTTTTATGTTGTTTCAGATGCCCATAAATGATTGCTAATTGTGTTAGCTGCATGCTATTATTGTATATTTTAATGCATTTAGTCATTAGTTAATTAAAACAGAGTCCAGAGAATGTGTAAAATAGAGCAAGGACTTTAATTGTTTGAAGCAACATGTTAAAGTCGGATTTCATCTAGAGAGGAAAGTTCCCAGAAATTTCTCTGCCGTACCTTTTTATCTCAGTAAACACTCATTCCTTATTGGTTAACTCTAACATTTTAAATCCAAACCCACCAATGAATGTTGACAAGGGATGCATTTTCTCTAACATTTGCCAAGCCAATATAATCCAGAGGAAGCGGCAAGATTAAATAAAATAGGTCTCTTGTTGCTTCCCCCAAATACCATTTGCATTTTAACACAGTTGACCACCTGCGGTGAGCTTTAAAGCCTTCTTCCTTTTGTCTCCAAGGGACCTCAGTACTTTTACAGTGAATCAATTTCTTCCATAATTTTATATGTCCTTTTCACAATATTGTATAAGTTCAATCTTTGCTGCATAATTGTCCCTAATATTTATAGATTCTAATGATATCAAACAACATGGGTTCTCATTTTCCTCAACTACTTCTGCATCTCCACAATTTCATAGATTATAACTCTGTAACAAGATTAACTCCTATAATTTTGACATACAATTAACATAACATACATATAAGACGGTCAATGTTAAATTATTCAGAAAATTCCCAATACTTATCGCTAGCATTTAGATGTGACTTTGTTTTGCTTTTAGCTCTGCTGCTAGCTCAGCTAAGCTAGTCACTACTGTAGCGGATCTTTAATAGTATTCACACCGCTAAAGGTGCCTTTATGCTTTGTTTTGTAGACCTAGAAGTAATTTACTTGAGGGAGTATGTATCCTCTTGTTTGCCATATGTACGATAAGGGTGATTTAGTTTCTATAATTGCCAATATACATGTTTGTGATATGTATATGAGGAACAGAATTTCATCTTAACTGTTAAAAATAATGAATGTATATTAAATGTGAGGTTTAAATGTTATTAAGGTGAATACATAGATTTAAAGGGATAAAAACATAAATATCTGGTTTAAAAAATCTTATGATTTTTTTTCTATGCTGTGGTAGTACATGGTCGATTGATTGTTGTTCATTGGAATTGACCTATCTTATGTGGTGTGATGTGTACCTATTCATTTACATAATGATGAGATGATTTATATCCTTTACTATTGGTTATATTTGATTTTAAATTTGAATTTAGATAGGTTGGTCGGATTTGAACAGAAATGAGGCAATAGTAACCAATGCATTCTGTATTTTTAGAGAGAGATAAATAATTAGAATCTGACCCTGGCAGTGGCGAGCCAACCGCAGAAGTGACCAAGAGCTTGGTGTGGCCAGCCGTGGCATCTTTGGAGCCATTATCATCCTGTGCCTTCATTTGAAAAACAGATTAGAACACACATAAACCTACCTGGGCAGTGACAAGAACATACGTACTCCAAGAAACACACACACCCAGAACTTTCATGGACTCTTCCTTTTGTTTGAGGTTGATTATTTTGAGTATTTTGTGTGCCTGTGCATTCACACTGTAAAAAATAAAAGCTTGCGAAAACGCAAAATTCCATCAGTACCTTGTGCATTAACATTTTTGTGTTTTCCCAATGAAGTTTTAAACGTTTTCAAAACTACAAAAATGCTGTCGTCTTTAGGAACAATTGTTCGATCTACCAGTGGGAATAACTTAAAATTAATCATTCTGCCAACGTAAGATTGTTTGTTGAGTTTACAGTGATGTGATCAAAATCACCTGATAACTAGATTGCAATATCAAAAGTCAAAGTAACTTACATTTCGAAGCACAAAAATCATACAGTCTTTCATTTAACTCAATTTAGCTGATGCTCTCATCCAGAGCAATTTTCAGTAAATACCAGAACATTCCCCCAGAGCAACTTAGGGTTATGCGCCTTGCTCAAGGATACAATGACATTTGGCACAGTCAGGAATTGAACTGGCAACCTTCTGACTACAAGTCTGACTCCCTAACCATTGAGGCATTTGCGCAAGTGAGTTTTGCTTATAGAAGAGCACCATTGTGCATTGTCAACGTCGAGTGACCGAACATCTTCATTTCTCTATCGGACAATTATTTGGCACCACAGCTTGGGAACTACAAATTCCATGTTCAGTTTACTCACAAATGCATGTTTGGTTACATTTGTGAGTCAAACTGTTGGAGTAATATGGTTTTCTTTATTCTTGTATAGTCATTACATGTGTTCATGGTAATGATTCAGAAAATCATATAAACTGGTAAGGGCATATTACTATTTTTTACAGTGCAGGAAGCCGCTTAGGTAGACAGGGATTGTAAATAACTGTCTCTAATTTTGTACAATACATTTCTCAAACTTACCTGTTTTTGTGTTGTTTGTTCTCTGCTGACCTTTTACTGCTCTGTAGTCATACCTAGGGTTTCTGATATTGGCCCAGCATTAATTCATAGCTAATTAAATGAGTTATCAGTTACATTTACCTGAGACACGGGTTACACACAACGATACAGTGCAAACCGGCATAAAGAAAGCTCTGTGAGTTTCTGCCCATTTATGTTTGCTTTCTCTGTGTCGATCTTGAAAGTAAAATAATGAATGTATGCAAGTACACATATGTGCAGCCCTAGTGTTTTTTCAGGAGTAAATCAAAGATATTTGATAACATTCTGATAAAATACTGATCCACCCTTTCCAGTTCTGCCTACAACAACATCACATACAATTGGATGTTTGCCATTAAATGTTGCTGATGTAGTGTTGTTTTGCAGTTTGGCATTTCTTCTATGCACATAGCCTAGATGTGATACACAAATGCACAGCTCAGTGGCATCATTGTTTATATAGGAAACACAACACAACCATGAAGCTCAAGGTGTTTTTAATTAAGTGCCAAGTTTAATTTTGTGTATTCTGCAACATCAACACATATTACTATTGGGAAAATATCATTTTTTTCATAATGACAGTCACACCTAGTCCCATTAAGGAAGAGAGTTAACAAGGAGTCTACAATCTGGTTTAGGAGTGGTTTAAAAAATAAGATCATCCTGAAATAGTGTAAGAGTATTGTCACAAATTAATCAGTGTGTGTTGCGGATATAAAGTTAGAAAGGTGCAAAGGGTATTTTAACAAAACAAATTGTAGTTTATTCTGTAAACACACATGAAAATAATACAGCCTTGAGGGGCAAAACAATTATAATAACATGTAACAAACTCATCAAAATCAATGCACACGCATACCTGATGCAGGGACACTAGAACAATGACAGACAGGGTACGAGCACAGATACAAGACTTAAATACAGGAATAATGGATAAGAGACTATGCCTGGTTCAAGTAATTAATACTGACTATAGGCTAACAGGAACATGTGCTCTGGTCATGTGAATTGAATAGCGGAAACATAAGATAAACACAACACACAGGGTAGAAACCTAAACCAGAACACACAGGGGAGCAACTAATAAACATATATACAAAATAAATAATTAATATGTATGATCCCCTTAGGAGGGATTGTTACAAGTATGTTAAAGAAAGTACCACATCTATACATATAGTTTGTGAATATCTCAATAAAACACTGAAGTCGACACTTTGTTGAACAAATTGGGAAGGCTCTTCTTCGTCCTTTAAAAGGTACTGCAGGCTTTCACTTGTTTATCTGGTTTTAAGCTGCACTATAGGCTCCCATGTAGGAGGATATTGGATGTTGCGAAATAGGCCTGACATGCTGAGTCCTACCATCATGGATGCAGACAGAATATGTTATGCTGATGACAGATCAGATGGCTGTGAAAGGATTTGTCCTGCTCCAACACCTGAAGAAGGCTCCGCAGATTTAAGCAACAGTCATTCTACAATAGCACTGAACAGCCCAGAGGGTTTGGCGTTGGAGAGAAGGTAAACCTCATTCTCTAACTAACACCAAATTTGGTACAATTACATAAAAAAAGCTTATCACAGGTCCAACCGTACATCTCAAAATTTCTCCCAAATTACATTCTCAGGGAACTATTTTAAAAACCTGAATTACGTTATATGCCAACATATTTAATTTTTTTACGTTTGAACTGCATGTTTCGTTATTAGGCTATATTTGTACTTCAATTACGTTGCTCCAGTAAATTTCGTTTAGCGGATTTATGCAAGAACATTCCACACATTCCATACCGTTCGAAATTCTATTGCAACATTCACAGTTAAGGTTAGGTAAGAGGATACTAACGGGTAAGGTATATGACGTTACTGAGGTTATGGTTAGAATTAAGGTTAGGGTTAACATTACAAAAAACGATAACCGCGTGTCTGCATGATGCAAGCAATGTAGAACAAAACACACACAAAGTGCCGGTCTGGATTTGAACTTGCAAACACTGGCATTTAATTGCTTTCATTGTAGATTCAAATTAATAACTACATGAAACCGTTTTGTCACTGGTCAGACCATTCTTAATTTCTTCTGAAAAAGAAGAATAATATGGCTGTGATATCAATTGTTAGATTACTTACAACTTATTCTGTAGTAACCACATATTGTCTGATCTGTCAGACTGTGATTTTGGTTCTTCCTGGTTTCAACAAACAAGGACTCCTTCAAGTAGATGTCTGAAGACTAGAAATTTAGATTTAAAACTGAACTATATTGACTTTTACAAGAAAGGTTAGAAAATCTCTTAACAACACCTGCCAATATCAACTTTGTTATGAATTTTCTTTTTTAAGAAATTCAGTTTCTTTCCAATTGCTAACACACAACATGCATAATTTGGCTCATTGTGTCAAAACTCAACACACAAGAATGCTTTACACAACACTTGAAGATTAACATTGAACTGCCATGTCAAAACTGCCATTCTGCAATCAAAACCAACCGTAGATCTCAGAATTTATCCCAAATTACGTTCTCAGGAAACTATTTTGAAAACCAAAATTACGTTCTATGCCAACCTATTTAGGGTGTTTTTACGTTTGAACTGCACGTTTTGTTATTAGGCTATATTTGTACTTGAATTACGTTGCTCCGGTACATTTCGTTTAGCGGATTTATGCGAGAACATTTCATACATTCCATAGCGTTCGAAATTATATTGCAACATTCACAGTTAAGGTTAGGATGGAGGATACTA
>JACXGM010024615.1:0-15657 GCA_016801145.1 Umbra pygmaea
AAAAGAAAATATAAATCAATCAAAAACATTTGCAATCAAAAGCTGCCTTGACTCAACCCCTGCAGCGTGCAGGGCAGCCCTCTGTGGAGGATGGAGGACCTCAACTTCTCCCTCTCCATCTTCCTCCTCATCCGCTTCCACCTCCTCCCCCTCCGGAATAGTTGCGCCTCCTCGCACAGCCATGTTATGGAGTATGGCCATTGCCACTGTAACTGCGCTAGTCCTCCTGCCGACTTGTGCAGGCACCGAAAGTGCAGCTTCCAGATTCCAATTGCACACTCGACAACGTTGTGTGTGCGAACGTGTGCAACATTGTAGGCTCTTTCTCCCACGACCTCGATGAAGCTCCCTGTAGTGAAAAACCTTAGCGCTGCAAGCAGCTGGACTTCGGCGCTTAAAGCAAAATTTAGCCACGTTAGCCTGGCAAGTGCAGGTCTGAGAAGGTCCAGCAGCTCCATAATGACTTGTCTTGGGAGGCAACATTTTTTTAATATAGCCATGTCAGGCAAAATGTCAAAAGTTTTGCAGAATTAAACAATCGACATGGCCGCGGACTCGGAGTCGTCTTTGATTCAATACAAGGACACGTTAGATCACTGCCATAGTTGGTCGCTTACTGGACACCTCCATGTTTACCCATTTCTAGATCTTAGCCATTTAGAGCCAAATTGTTTGCCAGACTTTAATTATCAAAAGTGATTGCCAATTTAAACGCTTTCATGACATTACGAAATAGCCTAGGCTAATTACCACATATTAGTTCTGATACCAAATTAAATCAATATCATAAATAGGCCTGTATCCATTGCGAACATATTTTATTATTAGTCTTAAAATGTCCATAAAATCATTGATTTCTAAAGACTGCTGCACAGTGGCGGCGACTAGCGGCTTGAGCTCAAACAACGCTAAGAGAGAGCTTACGAATGGTCCAGACCAACCTTACGAAAGTGTGACTTACAGAAGATATACTTAGCGTACGAACGTTTCGGGAACCGTGCCATGAGGTTAAGAGAGAGGTTAATGAATAGGTTAAGAACTACTTAGCGATAAGAACGTTTTGGGGAACCGGGCCCTGAACAACTTTGACAAGGCCTGCATCTCTGAAACGACAAGGCTTGTGGGGGGTTCCCAGTCAGCAGTGGTGAGTACCACAACTGGAGACACGGTGTTAGGGACCCAAGACTAATCAATGCACAACAGTGCTCATCAATACACATCTGAACCCTGTTTACTCTTGACATGTTGTAGAACAATCTATGCTAAAACAAATTGAATTTTTGTTCTCTGGATGAATCTTGGTAACCCAAAAAGTTTGGACAGTATGGAAAATGCTAACAAAACAAAAGTCATTTAAAAATTCTATTCACCCTGTACTATATTGAAAACAGATTAACACATTGTAATATTTATTATTTATTTTTGAAAATATGCACTAATTTCAAATCTGATGGCTGCAACACACTCCAAAAAAGTTGGTAAGTGAACTGTTTACCACAGTGTAACATCACCTTTTCATTTAATAACACTTATTAAGCATTTGGTCACTGAAGACACCAGTTGGTTAACTTAAAGGACAATTCTGGCGCAAAAACATTCTAGCGGTTAATAACACACGGGTACCGAGTCAACCGTTCTTTGGGATATGTTTGCATGCTAATGGCCATGTTAGCTATTTTTAGCAAAAACAGTTGATAAAAACGCATTTCGATGTATTTTCACACTTATTGTCGTACCAACGTGTCCAGAGACAGCAGTTGGACAGTACTGTGTGTACAACAATTTTCGTGAAAAACGAATAAAAACAATTACTAAAAATTAACAGTAACAACAACTTTCACTTACTGTTGATACAGGGCGCTGCCATATTGGAAAATGAACTTGGGGGTAGTAAAATTTCTCACACTTCGTGACTAGGAATTCCCACCTGGTTGGGCGTTCCAGTTGAAATCACGACTAGGAACTCTGAAAAATTTTAAATTATTAATTAACTAGCTAATGTAGATAACGTTTTTATGCAAATACAGACTAGCTGGCCAATTATCATGTTCAAATTCTAAATGAGTAGTAATAAATAGAATTGTGTCACGTCTCCTATCTGTATTATTTATCAGCCTTTCCTCCCCAATTGTGATTTAACTAACTAATGTAGATATCATTACGTAGCTATTGACTACGCAAAAACAAAGCTGCATAGCAAGTTACATTTGTAAATTAATACTAACCTTTAAAGTCCAGATGACATCCAATCCGCTGTCAAAAAACTTGTTTAAACAGTTATATCACGTCACATCTTTGTAGCTACCGGATAAACACATTCCTCTTTTCTTCTTCCGCTTCTAGATGTTTGTTCTCCTCCTTGTCCTTCTTCTCTCACTTTCGTTGACTTCCCCCCATGTACTTATGGGCTCAGAGTTAGCGACTAGCGTCTGGATTCTCATAGAAATTCAACATGTTGAATCAGTAGAAATCTCTAGACGCTAGTCGCTATCAGTGGGTGGTGGAGATTAACACAGCAGGCAGCGAGATAGTGATCTGAACTGGTTGCAAACCCTGAAATCGCTAGCAATTGCTGCAGTGAGCCGCAGCCATAAAGCGCAATGTCCACTGGACAAATTGAATGTGTTGCGTTGCACCGGAAGTAATTCATTGTCAATGGAGCAATCTGCAAGGATGCGTTTGCCTTATGGGTTTGCGATGCAGTGCAATCGGTGTGTCGCATACGTTCAAATTATTCAACTTGTGCGTTGCGACACCATGCCCTTTTGTAACTGGAAGTTGAAGTTTCCAATGGAATGAGTAGCACAAAAAGATAGTAACAGTCTTGCCTTGCGGAAGTAACGTGTGCAAACATATCTGATGTGTTCAGTGGCAATTAAACACTTCAATGTTTCTCTATTCTGCTTATGATTCTGCCTAACCTTGTTGTGAGAGAATTTGGTAGCGGTGATGTCTACTCTCACATCCCCAAAAGTTTAAACTCAACATAGCTTGCAGGTGTGGAGCAGAATCCTGGTTCCGATGGGCAGACTTTGGTTAGGTTGGTCAGGGTGGTAAATCCCTTACCGCTGCCAACAATTTTTCAGAAAAAAAAAGCAGGCAACTCCAACAATACAACCTGTTTGTTGTCTTGCATTGCAGCCAGTCATCCAAGGGTAGCGTTGGTAATTTGTTGTTCTTAAAATGCCTTTCCACACTTTTCCCTTTTCAGTTAAATCCAATGCTGATTTTGGTCTTCCATTTTGGATAATAGATAGATAATCTTCGAAAGCATGCATTGAAAAAGGTGATGCTATTAAGATAGCTACAATGTTGTTGTCCTCCGGGAAGTCATTCTTTGTTTTTCCCAAAAAAGAAAAACAAAGAGAGCTACTTTCAAAAGCCACATCTCCAAAACTTGTGAACACACGTTGATGTCTAATTCCTAATTTTAACAAATAACCCTCCAAATAAAAAAGCAAGATTACCCGTGTAGCAGAAATATAGTGACCACTCTTCAACAACTTGGAATCGGAGAGTTGTCGCCATCGCTGAAAAGCCATGCCAATGTTTACTCTGGTCTGATTGTGTGCTTTATCTAAAGCTTTTTTGTTCATAGTTGATTCGAACAAAGTCTTCCTTTTTTTGCTAGTTCTTGGTTGCACTGGGACTTTCTCTGCCATAATTTAGATTATCTTGGTACATACTGCTGCTTCTTCACAGGTTAGTATGACTGTATGAGCTTCATCAGATATAGTGAGCCAAGGGCGCGCGCCAAATCAGGTATCTCCTGGCACGCATTGATGAGGTTGATTGACAGTTACCCTGCCAATCCAATCATTGTGCCGAAGAAAGTGATTGGCTTAGTTTATAGTGGGGCTGTGTCTCCTACAGACAGATGTGTTTTCAGATGTGTTTCAAAGCTTTTATTGTTTAGGCTTTTATTAGTATATAAAGTCACTTTCAAACGAATTTGACAAAAAGTGTTTTAGAAGTGAATTGCATACCCTAGCTTTAAGAAAACATTGTCCACACTATTTAATTTTAGAACATAGTATTACAACTGATGCGCTTTGTCTGCCCGAGTAGGAAGCAACTCACTGACGCTGCATGACCAGTATTGCGGCAAGAGAGTGAGAGTCATCCCTGATTCGCTTGGATTCTCCGTCAACTCATTCCTGCTTGCTATATTATTGCTAGTCAACAATTCACGGCAGGCCAAAACGACCCTCAGGCCAATGTTACATTACAACATGACGGCCAGTCCGCCACAGATTATATTCAACATTTTCTCCATATAACAACTGGCACCTATCTATTCACTCCTGACCAGGTCATGACCATTTTTCGACCAATCAATTCAACCAGCTCTACCAGCTACTGATTAGTTTGATCATCTAAACATTCAAGCTGGTCAAACCTGGAATTTCCAACAGGGAGACGGTCGACAAACTGAAGCTAGAAAAGGGTTGACTAGTTACCATGTTCCAAAACACATGTCAAGCTGGTCAAGCTGGATTTTCCAGCAGGTTTACTTTAAAAACATCTTGGGCAGTGGCGGCTTCCGAGGCGGACTGGACAGCAGCAGTTCGGGGAGGGGCAAACTGGTGTGTTTGGGTCCCATCAAAATTCGTAGAGAAACAGACAGGGAGCACTCACCATGCCAGGCAAGATGATGTAGCGGGGGGCTGGGGCTTGGCGAAACATAGCTGGCTGCTTAGCTGTATCTGTAGCGGTAACGGGTGTTGTAAGATGCCGCAGAGCTATACGGAGGTCCTTGGCTAGCTATCCCAATATCCACCTCCACAGCTCTGATCAGATTTACCAGTAATTTGCATTCTAGTTTTTTAGCAGACACTGTTATCCAGCGTGACTTCATTAGAGACAGTGTATTCATCTTAAGTTAACTATGTAGCACAACCACACAACCCAGTATCAGTACACTTTAGTCAACGAAGAAGCTACCAGTCATGTCAGTGCTAGAAAACAAAATCAATTGCAATAGATTTGCAAGCATTTCATCAATGAGAAAATCAGAGCATATGAGCCCATTACATCTCACTTTTTAAGCTTCCATTGCATGGTCAATAGGTTTATTGTCCCCACAGAGATTAGAAATGCCCCCTGATGCTTCAGAATTACACCACTGTTACATTTATGGTAATATGGCTATTATATAATATCTAACAGTATGGACCAAGTTAGTGTAGAGGAAGGTTATTTTGCTGGAAAACTGGTTGAAATGAAAGAGATCTTAATGCAGGGAGCGGTGGAAAAGTTCTAAGTCTTTATAGTACCATCTCAGCACAGGACAGGCAATCACAGCTGCTCAGGAACAGTCAGGTACAAATTCAAAAAACATGATGAAAATTCCCTCGTAAGGACCTTTTGGGGCCTATGGCCCAGGAACCTCGCTTTAATCTGACTTTTCTCAGTATGTAGTCGCTTTGGGACTGGATACTTAGTCAATCCCAGGCCTTACAGAGGACCCTTACCTCCTCAGACCGGGGATCTTGGATCACAAGATATTCGGTCATCTCTGTAGAATCTTATCAGATGGCCTTGGCTAGTTGTTGTTCCCAAATGAACTCAGTAAACCTGTCCTGATCAGATCTGTGTCTGCTGTCATGTTAGTAACCTGTCCTGTTAGTCTGAATGGCATAAAACATTTATTAGATCTGTGATGGTATTACAGTCTAATATCGAGAATAGAGTTATAAGCTATAAGTTCTTGTGTCTGCAGCTCATTCTGATCTTAAGAATAAGTATAGCCATTGATGGCCTTCTGGTAACCATTCTAAATGCAAGTCACCGTGCACTCTTCTCCTTAGAATAACAGATATGTCACCCTGCAAATTCACTCTGTGGCCTTGGCTCTCTCCCTCCCAGAGAGGGAAAGCCCCTGTCTTTACTCGGATAACCTAACAGGCCTCACAATCTTATAAGAGACCTCAAAATCTTAAGTACATAACTATCTCATCTAGTTATACCATTCTAAACTTTTTAAACTGTATTTAAGATGCTCATATATAATTTATTTCCCCAAAAGTAGCCAGCGCAATGGCAAAACGTCATTATACAAAAGGTTACTAATCACACCAGAAAGATGTGTCTTCAAATGAACTCTTGTTTACTGTACTGTCTCTTTTGCATTATGTCCTGTTGGGTAAATGCCCTTTAATAGTGTACCAAACTTTCTTTTTCAATTTTTTTGCAGACAGATGCCCAACTCTTCCAACTGTATCTGGTTTAATGAGGAAAAAAATTAAAGGAGAATTACAACAACTTATTCCAAAGACAATTCAACTTTATTTGCTCATATAGATTTTGCTGTACACAGTTCAGACCATTGCACAGAAGGCATATTTGAATAAATTCAGTGCTCTCTTTTTTATCTTTTTCAAAGACACACGGCAATAAATATCGCTCATGAAACAAGACTTTCCACACCATTTGAAACTTTACAAAATTTACAACGATTAAGACGCAAAGTTCTGAGGCAACATAGATTGAAAGAAAAATCAACATTGGTGCGTGTATTGGTATGTGTTTTTGTTTGTTTGCTTTCTGATTGGCATAATGTATGCTCTTTTCACCTTGTTTCACATTTGGCAATTGACACAAAATAAATATAAATTAACAGCCACTGAGGTTTTGAGATATACAAAAGTTGTTTTGTTATTAATTCTGCATCTCAGTTTGTCACCTTAGTTAATTTCCTTACATCCTTAATAAACATTTTGCTCTTTCTGTTGTTTAACAAAGTCCCCAGTTGTAACCGTATACAAATTTTGGTAGTAAATCTTTAAATTAAACATGATCTTCTTGAAACAACATCATCAGACAAGACTGAGATTTTGTAAAACCTCTCATCTTACCCAGTTGGGGTCCTAAGATACACAAAAAGATGTAAGACGCATGAGACAACAGCATATTCTGATACCATGACAACCAGGCCATCATCTTCTTAACACTGTCTCTAAGTACTCAATTTGATAATCCCTTTTGCAAGTATTTGGTTTGAGGGCTGATACTACTGTTTTGAAGGAAAACAGCAACTTCTAAAGCAGCCATAAGGGCTGTTTACTCACTTTTCAGCATTAACATTGAATGTTACTCAGTCAATATTAGGTTGTAAATGGCTATACTGTATTAATGAAATATTTTAGTGAAACCGTTGTTCTGTTCTTACAGTTGTCATAATGAGACTTCCCAATGTTGTTTGTTACACCAGTAAGAGAAGACATCCAATGGAAATTCAATAGGAATGTTGTCGTCTTTTTTCTTACCATACTGTTATTGGACCACAACAACTAGCAGAGAGCATATCCTGGGAGTATGGACAAAAGAGAAACAAATACTGACAAATGTAAACCCCCAGGACTATACATCATTCACAGGAGAAAACTAGTCAAGGCTCTACTGTAAATTACAGAAGACAGTGGATTTGTAATAAGCAACGTCCCCCTGACGGCTTCCACACAGTAATTCCTAAAAACTCAGTGCTGTTAATTTCGGCATTAATTCAAAATTCTTAGCACAGGAAAGTTAGACTTGTGCCACCATTTGAAATTATTTATCCAATAACGAAACACTGCTCAGTTGCATTGTGCATTCATTTCTCTTCTGTTGCTGTCCATGTACAAAAGAGGAGAAGTGTGTAAAGTGCATTGCCAATGTAAAAGGCTTCGATATGAACAGTGATCCTTCTCATTCAGAAGCATGCAGGAAGCTTCTATTTTAGGGATTCCATGTAGATTGTGGCCCTAACATTGCTGATGGCGTTTCGCGCTTGCCTCAGTGTTGAACGACTAACCCCATCCCAAAGCACAACTCATGCTGGAAATATCAAATCCAGTTACTTGAAAGAATGGGATGGAAAAAAACAGTTGATAAAAAATTCAACATTATAATACAATGTAATTTTAACATTCAGTAGTGTTTCGTCCTGCCACCCTGTTCCATGGTATGTCCCAATTTTTTCTTAACTCGGACAACGTTCATTGAAGGGTGGCTTGCCTACCACTTCCACAGTTGGACAACAAAACGACATCAGTGTCAAGGAAATAGAAATAGTAAAAAGCCTGCTTCGTCTGTCTCATTTCCAGTCAATCGGTTGTGTCTATGGGTGGAGCTCAGAACTGGGAATGGTCCATCTCGTCCAGCCATGAAGCAGGACTGGTGGGGAAGTCTGGGTAGCCCGTGCTGCTCCCTGTCGAGAGGTCAGAGGTGGGGCCTCCTGCCATAGCCCTTAGAGCCTGCCCCATGCCGCCTTGCCCCGCCTGTGCCATGATGCTGTCCATGGTGAATCCCAGGTTGTTGAGCAGTGGGGTGTGGCCAGGTAGTGAGGTGGTGGACGAGGGCGACTGTGGGAGGCCGTATGGACTTCCGGCCCGGATGTCATGATATGGTTGTCCAGCAGAGTCCAGAGTGAAGCCTCCATTCAAAAGGCCCCCATTGGCCACGTCACCCACACTCCCATACAAGCCATTGGAGTGGCCCAAGTCTGACAGGATCTGGTCATCTGACGTTAGGGGGAGAAGAGAGTTAGTTACTATCAATTAGGCATGCAGTGGTATTTAACACCTCCAAGGTTCTTTACTGAAGTTATGCAGCTGAATATTATTTTATTAATGGAATATAATCTGGAGTTCATCTAGATAAATGGCATTGGTGTTCAGTGTTTAATAGTGTTTCCCCTAGCACTTAGAAAGCAAACAAAAGTGCCATGATTTAGCTTCAACTAAAAAATGGGCCTGTGCATGCAAAGCATAATATTTGTCTGTCGGCCCCACCAGTGCTGTTTTTATAACAACAATACCCCAGAGCACTTTCCCTCTAATTGACTAAAAGGTTCACCTGCTTTATAGAGTTTCTGTTACAGTGTTTCATTTCTCGTAAAAATGGCTTCCTTTTAAAAGTGGCTTGAGTCTTTAATGAGTTCCCAAAACGGACTCACAAACATCAACTATAAAACATGAAGTAGATGACAATGCACAGCAAAAAATTGTCTTTTCTTTCCTCTTGCTTTTTCTCTCCTAGCATTTTATGGAAATTAAAGAGTAACTAAGGAGTAGAAAAGCAAATGGAGAGATATAGAGTGAAGCAAGTCATACTGACCTCGAAAGCTAAGCTCACTGTCGCTCAGTCCTGCGTCGTCTGCTGAACTCTCCTTCTCCACCTTGTTGCCGCCTCTGTTACGCTTGACGCTTTTGTAGAATTGACCCCAGCGGTGCCGACCTGCGTCTTTCTTCAGGCGCTTCTCCTTTGCACGACGATTTTGGAACCACACCTGGCATTGTGGAAAGAGATTAGTTTTTTTAGTAAAGGGTGTTGTCTGGACAACTGATGGGCTTCATATAAAGGCTCCTGTCATGAGGAACACACCTGCACTACTCTCATGTCCAGCCCTGTCTCAGAGGACAACTGCTCGCGTACATGGCGTGCTGGCTTGGGAGAGTTCTTGTAGGCAATTTTAAGGGTCTCCAGCTGTTTAGCTGTGATGGTGGTCCGTGGTCGCTTTGCACCGGCTTCTGAATCATCTGTGAAAGACATACCTATTAGAAATGTTGCAATATAATATATGTATAAATCAGGTGGTTTGTGAATGCTGGTTGGCTTATAGCCTTGATTTAAGCAAAAAGGCATGATGGAGTTTTGTATATGGTCAACATACCGTAGTTAAAAGCTGTTCTTAGGAACAATGCATCGTGGAGTGCCTGGACACAGTGTTTAGCTGTGGTATGGTGAAAATATATCACAAATCTCTGAGATTGCTTATTGCTCTTATAAACTGGGTACCAATGCAATTAGAGCAATTAAAAATAATGTGATGTCATACCCATGGTATACGGTCTCATATACCAGGTCTGTCAGCCAGTCAGCATTCAAGATTCAAACCACCTGGTTTATGAGAGAGTGTGTACCATGGGAATGACCTAACATTAGCTTTACTGCTGTAATTCCATTGGTAACTAGCATATAAAAGTAAGAAACTTCCCTGGAGTTTGTGGTGTAGTGCCTATATACACCAGGTTAAATGCTATGGTACTCTACCAATCCTGGATGTCCAAAAAGGGTTCTACAGTTGTCCCCATGGGAGAACTCGCTGATAGTTCCAAGAAGAACCCTTTTTGGTTACATTTAAAACCCTTTACACTGAGGATTCTAGATGAAACCCAAAAGGGTTATACTTGGAATAAAATGTATTTTTTCTAGAAACTGTAAATGCTTTCTGCTATGGGAACAGCCAACAAACACTATTGGAACCTTTTTGTTTCTAAGAGTGTAAGAACAGCTCTTAGATTTGACTATAAACCACACCGCTAATGTCTTATGGCAAATACAGATGGGTGACAAATTCAAGGAAAAAGATACATAAAGTTTCTGAGTAAGCTGTTGGATGAACAAAAAGAAGAGATTTAATGCACATTGGATTCTACAATTCTCTGGAACTCTACTAGTCGCTCCTGTCTAGACCAGCCTGACTGTGTAACATCTTTTTCCCACAGACCATTAGGCTGCTTAATGGATCACATTAAAGGAACACTTCAGACCCCTAAACAGCTCAAAATCATTGTGCTGGTCATGTTTCCGACACAACAGTCACTAAAAACACCTCCTCAGCACGTTTAATAATTCCCAACTCGCCCACTGTACATTTTCCAAAAACCTTTGGTGACGTCACTGCAACATTTTCGAAAATACATCTAGATTCAGGGGATGCGTTTGGTTGACTTCCTGACATTTATTTGTCCCGTTTTATTCTCCTATCAACTCGATTCAAAGAGAAACTCACTTTAAAACTAACATTTAGTATTTTCAAAATTGTTGCAGTCATGTCACTCAAGGTTGTTAGTGACTGATTCTCCCATAGGTGTTCAATTGTGTTAAGATTTAGTGACTGTGAAGGCTATGGCATATAAGTCATATCATTTTCACTACTCATCAAACCATTCAGTGATACCTCATGGGCATTGTCAACCTGGAAGAGACAACTCCCACCAGAATAGAAATGTTTCACCATGTGTAAAGCAGATCACTCAGAATAACTTAGTAATTATTTGAAATGACTAATTACTTTCCTCTAAGAGGACAAGTGGACCCCAACCATGCCGGGAAAATGCCACAAACAAGCTATTGAACTCTAGTGTATATACACTTCACAAAAATATAAATGCAACACTTTTGTTTTTGCCCTCATTTATCATGAGCTCAGCAGCCTAAGGAATCACAAACAATTCAGTAGGCTGGGAAGCTGGCCGTGGTGCTTAAGCCACCTGTTGTGGCTTTAAATCACTGCGTGGGAGTTGTCAGTTTTACTCCCTCACAACTTGCCACATCTGTGGCATTGTGCTATGTGATGGAACTGCACATTTTAGAGTGACCTTTAATTGTAGCCAGCCTAAGGCACACCTGTGCAATAATCATGCTGTCTAATCAGCATCTTGATATGCCACACCTGTGAGATGGATGGATTATCTCATCAAAGGAGAAGTGCTCACTAACATAGATTTAGACAGATTTGTGAACAATATTTGGGAGAAATAGGCATTTTGTGTACATAGAAAATTAGGCATGTAGACATGGTCAAGACCATCTGCTGAAGTTCAAAAGCATCAGAATGGGCAAGAAATTAAATTTTAGTGAGTTTGAACATGGCATAATTGTTTGTGCCAGACGGGGTGGTTTGAGTATTTCAGAAAGTGCTGATCTATTGGGATTTTCCCACACAACCATTTCCAGGGTTTACAGAGAATGGTCAGAATCAGAAAAAGAGAAAATATCCAGAGAGCAGCAATTCTCTTGGCAAAAATAACTTACTGATGGCAGAGGTCAGAGTAAATTGGCCAGACTGGTTCGAGTTTATAGAAAGGCAACAGTAACTCAAATAACCACTTTTTACACCCAAGGTATGCAGAAGAGCATCTCTAATCGCACAACATGTCAAAACCTGAAGCAGATAGGCTACAGAAGAAGAACACACCAAGTGCTATACCTGTCAGCTAAGAACATGAAACTGAGGCTACAATTTGAATGTGCCCACCAAAATTGGACAATTAAAGATTGAAAAAACATTGCCTGGTCTTGATTTTTGTTCATTCAGATGGTTGGGTCAGAATTTGGTGTTAACAACATGAAAGCATGGATCCATCATGCATTGCATCAACCATTCAGGCTGGTGGTGGTGGTATCATGGTGTGGGGGATATTTTCTTGGCTCACTTTCGACCTCTTAGTACCAGCAGAGCATCATTTAAATGCCACAGCCCACCTCAGTATTGTTGCTGACCATGTCCATCCCTTTATGACCACAGTGTACCCATCTTCTAATGGCTACTTCAAGTAAGATAATGCACAATGTCACAAAGCTCACATCCTCTCAGGCTGGTATCTTGAACATGACAATGATTTCACTGTACTGAAATGGCCTCTATAGTCACCAGATCTCAATCCAATCAAGCACCTTTGCGACGTGATGAAATGGGAGATTCGCATCATGGATGTGCAGCTGACAAATCTACAGCAACTGCGTGATGCAATAATGTCAAAATAAACCAAAATCTCTGAAGAATGTTTCCAGGACCTTGTTGACTCTATGCCAGGAAGACTTAAGGCATTTCTGAAGCAAAACATACTGTGACAGGGTCATTAGCAGTCAAGGCTCATTGATGCATGTGGGTAGCGAAGGCTGGCCTGTCTGGTCTGATCCAACAGACAAGCTACTGTAGCTCAAATTGCTGATAAAGTTAATGCTGGTTCTGATAGAAAAGAACACAGTGCATCAGAGTTTGTTGCGTATGGGGCTGCTGCTTTTTTTGTGGCAAAAGAGGGACCTACACAATATTAGGTCATAATGTTATGGCTGATGGGTGTATATATTATTAAGGTGAACAATTTGCTACTGGAATGGACTGAGTAGTCATGTACGGCATGTCAATACCCTTCTGAAACTGTCTCACTCTAGGTTTAGGGGACATAACTCTCCCAGGAGAATGCCAGAAGGAGGAAGTTATTGGGGGCCCACTGTAGTGCATTGAATCACTTTACATAATCAATCTGTGGGCCATGGAAATCTACATAAATACACAGGCAAAGCTCTCAGATTCAAATCCATAAAAGGTCACAGCAGCTAGATATCTAATGCTCAGGGAGGACACTGAGAGACACTGGTACCCCACCAGGCTATAGGTTTTTATGATGACAGTCTGTTCACAACCCCCATGTTTTTTCTGATCCCACAATTCTTCAGTATAATTTTCCGTGAAGTGGTTGAATGCACCTGGCTGTCTGTCGAAGTCCCTTTCTATGCATTCAGTATTCCGCTGTAGATGCTCCGAATAATACGACACATTTACGAGGGAGAAGAGAGGAAATAATTCACGCAATATTTTGAGTGTGTTCGATGATATAAATGAGACACCTACCGTTCTGTTTGGCTGTCTCGTAGTCCTCCTTACACACCAGCCTGCCGTCTTCCATGAGGTAGAACTCATCCCCAGTGGCCAGCTGACGGCTGCACATGACGCATGCGAAGCAGTGCAAGTGATACACAAAGTCCTGGGCCTTCCGTACCACTTGGGTTGGAGGGATGCCCTGTTGGCACGATGCACACTTTGTTCCGAACCGCCTAGAAGTACAGACACACATAAGCACCTTCAGTTAGATACAAAAATCTCACACAAAGCAAATAGACCATAGTCAATTCAGACGGAGGCTCGTAAAAAAATAAATGTGTTATATTATTCAGTTAGAACATAGCACGCGTCGTTGTAACCCATGACGTTAATATAAGTATGCATTCAACTGTCTTTAGTTGCAGCTACATAGTGGGAAAACATTAATGGTAAAAATGCATTGATGTTGTTCGCAGTTACTTTCCCCCGTTTTCGTGGCCCACTGGGACGAGGTACTGCTGTGCTTGTCCGCTTGTTGACGAATGGCCTGGATCATTCTAGCGCTATGGCTGATCTCTGAGAGCCAGGGGAGAGAGCTCACGGTAAACACGCGGAGAAGAACCTATAAAGCACCGACTTTAAATGGGCTGTAAATCGCCCGGCCTTAAACAGAGAAATAAAGCCATCCTTTAGAGTCGACCAAGGTGAGGTTGCTTTATCCCTGCTGGGAAATCCAGCAGTATACTACAGTTCCCAGCACTAACACTAACCCCATGTTCGCCATTCCCTCTCCTCTCCCAGTCTCCAGTAGCATCTCCAGCATGCACAACACCACTGACTGCAGTTTTAACATTAAAAATCCCCCCCCCCCCCCCATTGTCCCCAGGGCCGCCTAATAAAGTTAGCCTCCACTCTCTGACTCGCGAGCTTTTTAGGTCTCATTGAAGCTTTTGACATTAAAACCTCTCAAACATGATTTGGTAAAGCCGGTACTGATGCTGTTTTGGATAAAAGTCAAACTTAATTTTATTCTTTAATGCCTCGGAAATTCAATCGTAAAAAGACGGTAGCAAAAAATATAGAAAGGGATTAGAAAAAAATCCAAGTTGCTGTTTTGTGTGTGGAGCTACCGCTGGTTGAACAGTATTGAATGTAATGTGTCCGGTGTCTTTGGAGTTGAAAGTCTGACTTATCCATCCGTCTTATCCAACATAAGTATTCAACGTGTACAAAAGTATACATGATGCTATATATTCAGCAATTAGCTAACCTAATTATATGGCGCTGTTAGATCAAACCCATGAATGAGGTTCATCTCCAAATCTTGTTTTCAAACAACCTAACCATGCAAAATATTTGAAACCAGTCAGTGTTGGTTCAATGGGACAAATTTTGTGTTGTCCTTGAGCAATACAATTTATACTAACTTAATCCATGGGATGTCCATGTGCTTAGCCTACTAAATAAATAAAATGTGCTAAACGACTAAAATGTACATTATTTTCATATTACATAAAGGTGGAAGGTGTTGACGTTATATGTGGTCAAGTTAGAACTCACTTGAAAAAGTCCTCTTTGCAGTACACATTTCCCGCCCGCGAGAAACACTTGTCTGCTAGCAACGCTTGACAGTCTGCACACTTGAGGCACTTGGAGTGCCAGTGGCGGTCCAACACCTTCAGAATGAACTTGTCGAGGATGTGTTGACTACAGCCCGCACACTGGGGGATTTCTGTAAGGTGAGAAAAAAAACACACTTTACATACAAAATACTGGAAACTTGGAAGGAGATGGGTAGCTATCTATTTCCCAGGCAGGAATACTCGATATGACACGACACATACATGTACAATGTAATTGACAAATTAAAAACACGGTTATGTGGGCTACTTCACTATTGTAGTAACAGTTGTGGATTAAGATAGTCTGAAAGGTGAATTTCGGTCATCTTGCCACACGTTAGAAATATTTCCATTGACCTCTTTATTGTGATTTAAATATATATATATAAACATATAAAAAGTAGACTTTAAAAATAAGCAATGTACGTCATCATCAATATCGCCAATAACATATCCCGAATACTCAGGGGCGGACTTACCTATTAGGCAAAGTAGGCAACCGCCTGGGGCCCCCAGCTGCCAGGGGCCCCTTGAAAGACTCCATAAAAATACTATATGATCAATAATAACTATAATAATAAATACAAATCGATTATAAGTCATAACCTCCCCAAAAAGTTTCAACAAAAATTCCAAAAGAGCATTTATTCTATTTGTGTC
>JACXGM010024616.1:0-15657 GCA_016801145.1 Umbra pygmaea
AAAACTGGTTCACAAGTCCAAACAATCACAGTTCACAAGTCCTATTTCTAGGTTATATATACATGTTATATATCTACAGAAAGCTTAGACACTCAGGAATGTAGCAAATGTCACCATTCTACAGTAGCTATAACAAAAATAATAATTTCCCCTCATAATGTGAGCTACGTGCCTTGTACACATGTGCCTCAAATTAAATAGAAACAAGGCTAACACCGTCATTTATTGGGTTATATATACACATGTCTTATATGTCCTTAAAGCTTAGAATCTTGGGATTCTAGCAAATATCTCGGTTTTAATGTAGCTATAAAATTCACAACGTTACGACTACTTAATGTCAGGTACGCGTCTTGAAAACAATTACATTTTATTTAGGAAATACAGGTTACCACACGTCACTTATGTTAAGCTTTTAGTACAAAATATTTTACTTACGGTCATAAAATCCTTCTTTTTGGTCATCAAAGGGTCCCAGTAATGACTTAAAGCATAGTTTTCCCAGGTAAAATCCATCTTGAATGTAAAAATAGCATTTTCTTACCGGACTTTTAAATCTACTCATAAATAAATAAAAAACCGAGTGTATTTTCCCAACAATTCTGAACTAAAGACGGATGTAAAAAGTGTCCAAAAGCTTAACAATTTCAGCATATACGTCATCCTTATGAAACAGAGATCTTAAACATGTGCAAGATTAACAATTTTAACTGAAGACTGACGGAGATAATTCAGGAAAGAACTGTGTTGTTCGTCTCAGGACCCGAATGTAAACGTCACCACGGTGCATTTTTTCTAAAAATAGTTTTATAACAAAAGCTTTAGCTCATTGGCTGTTCACTCAATCAATCTAAAATGTTAGACTTATGTGGCCAGCCCCTTAACAACATGATTTGAATTGGATCCAGTATCCTATCTTAATATATGGCTTTGTAGGGTTCTTTCAAAGAGGATGTAGAAAAATAAAAACAGAAAATAATTATGCATTTTCTTTATTTCATCTTGTGCCATATTCCCGGTGTATATTTGTTTGAAATGAATTTTACATATCCAAAAATGTCAAAGTCTTTTCTTTAAAAAAATATCAACCATATGTTTGTACTTGCCTCAGGTCCAGTGTAACAAGAGTTTAACTTTGGGTATGTTTTTTTAGGCAGAATTTGACAATTAGGGGGCGAGGCTTAAGAGGTTAAAAAAGTTTTGAAATATCCAATAAATTTCGTTCCACTTCATGATTGTGTCCCACTTGTTGTTGCTTGTTGTAATTTAATAAAAATTACAGTTTTATATCTTTATGTTTGAACCCTGAAATGTGGCAAAAAGTTGAAATGTTCAAGGGGGGCGAATACTTTTGCAAGGCACTGTAGGTATTTGAAACCTGACTGATTAAGTTGAAAGGGAAGATCTGTCTGCTGAAGCAGCACTGCGGCCGAATTGATTGGGAAACACTTGCTTTTTTGAAGATTTTGCTTATAGCCTGAAAAATAACTGAAATTCTCCAGAATTGAAAGAATGGTTGGTAAAGACGTTGTTGGATTGTGTACATATAGGAGGAAGTCATCAGCATATAGACAGCTTGTGTTCAATTCCCTCTTGTAAAACACCCTGGAAGGAGGGTGAGGCCCGTAAGGCCACCAAAAGGGGCTTAATAGCAATGGCGAAGAGTAGGGGAGAAAGAGGGCAGCCCTGTCTTTTCCTGCATTCTAGGGTGAAGTAGTCATAAGTAGTAATAATTATCATTGGTACAGACACTGGCCTGTGGGGATGAATACAGCAGCCTGATACCACAAGTTCCAGAGATTTTGAGAAATGTTTTGAATAATTAATGTTAAACAGGGTCTGAATGTTAGAAAATAAGTGTCTGCCCTTAATGAAACCTGCCTGTTCCTCTGAGATGATTAATGGGAGCATCGCTTCTAGGTACCTCGCTAGCACCTTTGCGACAACCTTCACATCAACATTGAGGAGGCTGAGGGGTCTGTAAGAGGAGCAGGCAGTAGGATCCTTCCCTTTTTTAAGTAAAAGAGCTATGGACGCTTGTGTTAGGGTTGTAGGAAGCACATGACGGTCCAATGACTCATTATACATTGATAAAAGTAAGGGAGCCAAACGCAAGTGGAATTTCTTAAAAAATTCATTTGGGAACAATCTGGGCCTGGGGCTTTGCTACTTTGCATAGAGTTAATAGACTCAACCACCTCCTCAAGCCTCAGAGGGGAATCCCGATCATCTAACAAGCGACAACAGGGGTTCCTAACGCCTCCAAGCATTGAGTCATTTTAGCAGTGTCTGGTGGGAACTCGGATGTATAAAGTGAAGAATAAAATGCTTTAAATTAATTGTTTATCCCATCTGGATCTGAGATTAAACAGTTAGAAGAGTCTTCAATTAGGGGAATTAGATGTGTAGCCCGCGAATACAAGAGTAACTGTTCCGCATCCTTGGTGGATAGGAGGTTGAATTTAGCCTGTAGATTCAACCTTTGTTTATATAGATCTGGAGATAACGTCTGAGCATAGTTACGGTCCAGGTCACAAATATTGTTTGAAAGTTCCTCCAATCTAAGTCTACGAGCTCTATTTAAGTGAGAGGAATAAGATATGATAACACCTCTTAAATAAGCCTTGAGCGTCTCCCATAAAAGCGAGGGGGGGGGTTGAGTCGGTCTGATTGGAGAATAAAAAATTGTCAATAGCAGAGGTAATACAGTCACAGAAACTACAGTCAGAAAGGAGAAGAGAATTGAACCTCCAGCGAGGAGAACGTGTTTTTCCTAATAGAGCTAACTCAATTGCAAGAGGACCATGGTCAGAAACCACAATGGGCAAATATTAGGAGGTCACGGATATAATCCGTGAATATAGGAGGTCACGGATTTGGTTTATATTTATTAATCACAAAATGGAATAGCTTAATACCCATTTGTTCTTTGTCTGTCTGTTTTAAAAAATCAGCTAGATTGATTAGTAAAACCCCATGCAATAAGTTTACTATCTATCTTCGATGGAGTAATGTAAATAGACTAACATTTGATGTGGGTTTATTATCAATCCCTCCAGCCATGGGTCGTCTTAGCCCCGAATGTTTTGAAAGTCTGGTGACGTGCCTGCTGTCCTGTATTGGCATTAGACAAATACAGATTTAATTAATTTGTTCATTATAGCTGTATCAATTATTACATTAAACATGTCTTTTTGATGCTACAGGAGCAGGTTGATCTATTTAATTTAGAAAACATAAAACAAACAGTTGTCGTTGTTTGATTATTGGGTTGGAGGATTATTTATGACAAAATTACATTAAATTAAAGACAATTGAATGAGTCACTAATAAAAAAATGTGACGGATTATTCTAACTGCTCATAATTACGGTTTTGAGCATCTCCCATACTGTTTCATAATGGGTCAATGACATAAGGATTTTCAACAGGCCATTTTTTAAATACAAATAATAGGAATATCTATTGCAATTGTTCACACATTAGGAGTGTTTTTTACATGTACATTTATATTAAAATGTTGTATTCACTGAATTTAATGTATTTTGATATAGGTGAATTGGGCGTGGCCTTAAAATGTCATGTGGTGCAACCATGAATTATCTTTAAATTATTTAATTTATTTAAAATGCTTTGCATTTTTTTACAAGTTCTCAGCAATATAAAATGTTAAGAAACTAAGTATTTGCATGTCTTTAGAATTTTTGTTAATAACAATCTTTTATTTCTGTTCTTTAATGTCACAGTCACCATCTTAGATGTAGATCAGGAATTATTTTTCCTGTAAATTGCACTAAACTGATAAAATGTTTTATAAATACCATACACTTAAGCATATTGTATCAGTGATTAATATTTCAGCCACGAAAATTTGATATTTTATATTGAATTTAATACAGTTATCGCCATAATTGGTCATACCACATGAGTGGTCACTCAAAATGACATGAAGACTTTACATTATAAAAAGACATCAATAAACAATACATTTCATACTAAAAATATTTAAACCAGATTTTATCACAGAAATTTCATGAATAAACATTTTATAAAATAAGCATCTCATTACACACATTTATAATTGTAGCACACATTGTAGCACACATTAGTGGCCTTGTTTTGAACAGACATTTAATTTAACTTGACCATGGAATTAATCAATTTTGATTATCAATTAAGAGAACCATGTATTGTATAAACATTTAAACATGCCTCATCACAAACAATATTAAGTGAAGAACATTTCATCATGCTGCTGATGGTTATTTGGACTTCTTTTCAGGCATTTCTGAACTTTGCCTAAGCTTGGTTGCTCAACTTAGAGTAACGTGAAGTTGCAGGCTCAGGTTCTGAGATGACAACATGAACATCTTTCTTTTGGTAGTAAATGACATCTGGAGTTTGTGGCCACAAAAATATATTTTTCTCACCCGTCTGCCGCATGGAGCTAACCTGGACTTCCTCTCCCACAACCTCAAGGACCTGGCCTACATATGGAAGCTCAGCATAGGTAACAATCACAAATTTGCCACTCAAATCTTGAAGACTAGCTTGTTCCCTTGGTGGCTCAGTAGTTCTTAAGGGATTCTCAGAGTGGCACATCGTGTCCCTCAGGTCTACTTTTTTTACTGGCTGGTAACATCGGCATGTCTTCATTTCTGCATGCTTGCAGAAGCATGACACCTCCCTGTGACTAATTTGAGCTGCTTGTGAAGACAAAACCTGGTGTATATTTAGGGTGCCCTTTACAGTTGACAATTTGTACATACACAATCCATGCACACTTTGTTCTTAGGGTCACACACAATCATACTAACTCTGAGATGCTGGATGTCTTCAACGGCCTTCTCCTGGAAAGTCTGTCAACCAATAGCCGGACATTCTCATGTTCCACACATGCACACATATTTTTATCCCTGGTTTTTGGCTCTGTGATATAAAAAGGCTGTCTTCTGGCAAATTGTCTGTAAGACATGGATAGATGCTGTTCAATCTCTGCTGGATACTGTGCATATTAGCTAAGTAAGGGGCTTGGTTAGAACTCTTCTTTGCAATTTCTGTTAATTTTTGGTGATGGTGTCTTTCTTGCCAGCTAAAAGACGACTGTTTTCATCTCTGGACAGAAAATTGATGACAATTTGCTTTCTCTCTGCTGACAGTTTCTTGCACCCCCTTTTCTTAAATTTTTCACTCACGCCTGCTCTTTGTCTTGCCATTAACCTTTTCTCACTCTTTCTGAATTTATCTTTCAGTTTTCTCAGCTCTGCTAGTTGCTTCCTCATATGTAATTTTATTTTTTATTTTTATTTTACCTTTATATAAAAATATAAAGGTAAGTTGACTAAGAACAATTTCTTATTTACAGCAACGACCTGGGAGCAATTAGGGTAAAGTGTCTTGCCCAAGGACACAACGGCGTTTGGCTCAGTCGGGAATCGAACTGGCAACCTTCTGACTACAAGTCTGACTCCCTACCCACTGAGCCATCTGCGCCCCCAATGTAAGACATGTAAGACCTGCTTTTAAAATTTACAATTCTCTTGTTGTAGGTCTTTTGCAACGTTTCTCTGCTGAAGATGTATTCCTTTTCTGATCTCTGACTGTTGTGGAGGACACTAGTGGATTAAAATCCTAATTCAGATGTATGGGGTCTACCAAAGCTTGACCTGCATTTTCTGGCTGCTCTTGCGCTACATTTACGTCATCAACCAGAACTGGTTGAAAGTCCTCTATAGATGGCGGTGTAAGGTCTAACACAGCGTTTACCATTTTTTTCCTTTCCCTGTAAGCAATGGATGAAGCCTTCCCTTTCTCTCTCTGTTTCTTTTTCTCTCTCTGGCAGCTCACTTGACTTTACATATGGAATCTTTCCCTGCTCTTTTCTTCTCTGGTAGCTGAAACAACAATAATGTAATAGCATCATGCATCTACAGTGTATAGTATATTTTATTTTGGACATATGACAGCAGTTGAACATGTTAACAATTTTTTTTTACAGGTAATGAAAAAGGCAACAGCAATATACTTGCCAATTGCTTTATGTATAGTTTTAATGTAAACCTTTCTCTTCTCCTAGCAAGGTATTCCAATATTATTAATAATAATAAAAACATATGACAAATATCAATATTTGCATTGATATTGCACCACATGATATTTTCAAATTCAGTCAAAATGTACAGGCTAGGGATGCTCATATTGACCGTTTAACCGTTAACCGAAAGTAAAACATTTGACTGATTAATTGTAGTTAAACGGTTAAGAAGTTTAAAAAAAAATGTATATGTATATATAGCCTATATTAGTTAAATCGCGTGGCGCGTTCACACGCACAACCAGAGCCTGGCGCTTCGTTTTGAAAGGTGGGGGATATAGGTAATGAGGAGCAAAATATACCGGCTGCCTGTTTTACGTCTGCAACGCGTTCTTCATTTAAAATGACAACCCTTGGACATTTATGATGACTGGGATATTAACTTGCGCATTCATTTTTTCATGTACAGAAACGTATAATGCTGGGAAGCATATATTATTTTATCGGCTATAATTCATCATGCTCCTGATGCATTATAGGCGACAAAATAATGTTACCTTAAAAACAACACACACAGTGATTGACAACACACACTTTATTTTCAGAGAGGACCGTAATGGTAATTTCATGAAATGGGTGCATTCGGCAGATATTGTATAGTTAGTAACATAACGCATAGCAAGCGTTTTGTTTTGTGTGAAAGAAATATAGCCCTTATTTGCAGTAGGCCTCCTGTAAGCAACAACCTTGTTCCAGATTGTCACTGACTGTTTTCATTCTATAATTTGACAACTCGGTAAACACTGCATCAAGGCTACTTTCCTTTGATTGAAAACAGAAAGTGAAAACGTCTAAGACAAATTTTCTGCGACAATATTTTGGTTGGTGTGGACTTTACGGCAGTCTAGTTTGGTGAAACCAAACATCGACACAGCTTTAGTATGAAACTAACTAGTTTCATCGTATCGTTTAGTGTGGACTTTGCACCCGAGTTAATTTATACGCAAAGCTGGTGCACCCGGCAGCTGTTATTGATCTGTTCTGTATGCTGTTTAGACATTTAAACAAATCAGTGAAAAAAAAATGTTTGTATATTTAACGGGTTACAGACACTCGTCAATTTAACTTTTATTTAAAGCCAATTGAATCTTATAATCTTATCAGTTAACGGTTATTAATCGGTTAACGAGTTCCGGTTGTCGGTCAGGAAAATTACCCTGAAATGGGCATCCCTAGTACAGGCACATAATTGGCCACCTAAACAAAACAAGCTAGCTTAGAACAAAATGTCAATATGAAATTTATAATAAAAATATATATTTAAAAAAATAATTTAATATTCATTGTTTTTTTTAGGTCATACCATATGATATCCAAATGTGGCAACTACATACTAGCTGTTGAAAAGGTTGTTTATTTTCAATATGTAAGAGAGTTACAAACCTGCTTGCTCATTACATAGGTCCTTGGAAAACTGGTATATGATGCAACATCCTGTCTTTGAATGGATTTCAACATAAAAGTCCCAAAGTTGTCATTTTTTTATGGTCATACCACATGATACTACACAAAATGGACATCAGACAAAGTTTGTTTCTATATTATGATGGACATACAAATACAAATGCTTTGTTATTTAGTACAGGGCTACAAAACATTTTGGAAATCATGCTAAATAGGGCAAAAATAATATTTGAATAGATTTAGGGTAATTTCAATTTCAGTCATCACCAGACGGTTGCACCACATGATATTTTGACACTTTAAATAACAGAATAATTACAATTAACTAATGATTTTTGAGATGTTAAAGGGAAGAAATATATACAGGGCTTGACATTAACTTTATTGGCCACTTGTCTGTCGGACAAGTAAGTACATCTGAAGCAGACATTTTTTTATTAACACGCATGTCTGTATTTTCTGGGACACAAGAAATAGGCCTACATTTCTCCTGTGTCATGTTGAAACCAGGGAATGTAAGGTGAAAAAGTACATTTAAATTTTTCCCTTGTATTCAGGGAGGGTTTTTTGCAATGGAACCAAGGTTATCTACAACAAATAGCTAACTCAATTGCTCTTAAAATCAGCAATTCAATTCAATGTGAAGTTAGACATAACATGTTATACTGCTGCCTATTTTTTACTTCTATGACCGAGACATAAGATTACCATGGTAACAGAGTTCGCAGAATATCTGTCACTTGCTTTCTTCAATCCAATTTATTTTTCTACAAGCAGTTGCAGTTCAACCTCGTAACCAAACTGGAAAATTAAGCCACTGTGGCTGGTGCAGAAGCGTCATGCACCTATTTTGTTAAGGGGGCACAGTGTGCACAACACACGGAAACAGGTGCCCACAAATATTGATATTAAAAGGAAAATCCACTTGGCTAAAAAATCTGAGAGGGCACGTGCCATCATTTTCAATGGGCTGGTTGATGCCCTAATTTTACCAGCCAATCTTCCCAACTGAAATATAAAAGAAAATTCAATAGCATCTTCTATATTGCTTCAATACATCAAATTCATTATTAATTTGTCTTAATTAATATGGGCAAATTTCAATAGGGACATGTTGTGAAGAAAAATCTGTTAGATTAATGATTTTCACATGATTGACAAATTGTGCAAATCACTGTATTGGATGTCTAACTACTCCTTTTAGTTGGCTACTTATAGACGTCCATCAGTAGGTAGTTTCACACTTGAGAGGTGTAAAACTTCACTGTTGTAACCTACTCCACAATATTTGTTTAATCAGCATTTCATTCTCCATTTGTAAATTAGTTTTATAATAATATGGGATTACTAATCAAATAATCCAATTGGTTGAATTAGCTCCCATACAAATTGCAAGCAGATGCTTCTTCAACAATGAAACCAAACATGATACAACATGACAGTTGTAGGAGGATTAGGCAAAATCACGCGGACTGCTTTTGAATTCTCTTTCTGACAAGCGCTCATTTTATTTAGGCCACCGGTGTTACGCACAGTTAAATAAGAGGCGATTTTTTCATCCAACGATTAAACGTCAGTAACACTTTGAATATCACTATGGTATATTATGTATATGCAATAAATGACAACTTTTATATGTACATAGTTTTAGAATACTTTTTTGGTGATGTATTAACAGCGAATGAGCACTTGCAGTGTGACAACAGAGCTGTGTGTCATGTGAGCCACCGCACAGTCAGATCTAAACAAAACCGTGTTTTAGATTTAGAACATAAGATAAAATCGCGTGCATACATAAATACACACCGATTTCTTGCAAAAAAGCACACGTCATCAATATTCTATTATTTTGTTTAGCTCAATCAATGTACTTGTTAAATTAAAATGTATTTTACTTGTCCATTCGGTCAACTAAATCTACGAGCTCCTTGTCCAACTACTTTTTTCACTTGTCCCGGACAAGCGGACAAGCCTTAATGTCGAGCCCTGTATATATATACACATATATATATGGTATTTTTCTATACATTAAAATATTTTTTAACTGAATGAAATGCAGTCGGAGGGAAAATGTAGGTGTCACGTCATTGACCCAAATATGTTTTCAAGCACTTCAGGCAAGAGAAGGGGAGGGTTGGCCACCATTCAAACGATGGGAGAGCTAAGCTTATTCATGGGGGTGATAGTACTGTCTTACCCCAGCCTGCCGCCGCTTCCCGCCGCGGCTACAGGCAGGTAGAATTTTGCTGGAATTCCACACACAATGTGTAATAGTAATTTGACCAATAAAATAAAAAATTATTTAAAAAAAAATGAATGACTTGGGTGGTAATTATATAAGCTTATATGTGCTGTATAAGTGAGTAGCCTATGTGATCTAAATGTATATCATTTATTTTCTACTGGAGGTCTTTTCTCAAGTACTTAATTATAGTTTCTGGTTGGATGCCAATGAGCCTATTTGATATTTGACATTATGTTGCTATTTATCCAGACACTAGTTGATGATTATTTTCGCCAGTGAGACTGGAATATTTAGACATGAAAACATCAATTTAATAATGTATAGGCATGTTTGAATATTGAAATACATGTTGAACCACAATATATTTCATATTCCACTTTGAGAATAGCTGGTCTATAACAACACTACAGAACAAAAATAATGACAGGTAGTCTGCTTGTGTAAAAAACATTCTATATAGCACGCCACCAAGTATAGTTTGTAAAAACATGCATATTGTGTGCGTTATATTCGCTAAAATACGGTATGTAACACTAAGTACAATAAAGTTCAAAAAGGAAGATAAATTGTTAAGCGTACATCACACACCCAGTGATACACATAAGCTTAAATTATAACCACCCAAATCTTTCAAGTTTTTAAAAATAATTTAGCCCTATCAATTACAGACTAACTAACTTTTACACTTGCTGTGTGAAATTCAACAGACGTGGTGTCATAATTTTTCTGCCATGCCTGCATTTACCAATTTACTAACATAGTACCTAGAGAAGCTGGCTGAAATTAGAACGAGTGGTTCTATAAACATTTTTTTTTCATTAGAAGCCACAGTCAGATTTCTGGATCAGGTGGCGCACAGAGTATTCTACGGTGGTAAATCACGCTGTTAATATTCAATTTCTTTACCACGTGCCTATGAGAGATTGGGTTCTCTCTCACCAGCATGAACTAAATACAGACACACATCTTGAGCAGAAATCGATTTAAAGGACAACTCTGGCGCAAAAATAACCTAGGGGTTAATAACACATTGGCACCGAGTCGACTGTTCTCTGGGATATGTTTTCATGCTAATCGAATGTGCCCAGTTTTAGTGCAAACTGATAATTCCCTTATATCGCTAGTTGTGTGGGCACTGTGTTGATCAAAAGATCAGACATAGAAGTAACCACAAATTCACAGCCCAATAAAATTTGAAAGCAATCAGTAGACAAGAGATTCAATCAACCCTAAACAACTTTATAGATCTAATGTACAGCCACAGTACAGAAGGCGTCAATCTAGCTGTAAACAACAATCAGATATTCAGGAAAACAGCAAAAGGGTGAAAGACGTGCCGCTAATTTTTTTCTGTCCCTGAGGTTTAAATAACTTTAAAAATGAGAAAATGTCATAATAACGCTATAATTTACTTTAAAATATCTGTTTCTTTGGGCCCCTGTCTTGAAATGCCTGATTTTATTAAGTTTTGAGATAAGGGCAAAATTGTCTAAATGGTGTAACCATAAAAATGTAGCACCAAGAATAGAAGATGTTGAAAAAATGTGTAATGATGTTCTAAACAGCCTCTGAAATACATTGGCATAATCTTAAATATTTTTTAATACCAAAAAATAATAGAGAAACATGGCATTTCTGAATATTTCCATTAACATGGGGAATCATGTCTGCCAAGTCAAACGTCTGGTATGTCTACTGGTGTAACCACCCTTTTTGGAGCCATTTTGAAACATTTGTGCCAGAAGATCATGTGAAAGGATGTGATGTCAAACAGAATGACCCCTGAACACCCCAACTGCCACAAGGTTAGTAACTCTCTCTAAAATTTGTCAAAATAAAACATTTTCAGGTCAGGTATGATTAGAATACATGTCAAATGGTATGACCTCAGTAAAATGTTAATAAACATAAATGATCATAAAATATTCAAATTAACATGAAAAATAATTTTAAATCTTCAAACCAAGGTCAAGTGTTTACATAGTCACCCACAATAATGCCTGCAAATTTTGGTTTCAATTTTAAATGTCCAGTGGTGTAACCGGGTTACACTATTGGACCCCTTCCTTGAGATTAATTTGATCAAGTTATGGACAATAGTTCTACTTTTGTAATGTTTATTATTATTATTATTATTATTGTTATTATTATTATTATAGATATTGTTAATAATATTAATATTAATAATATTAATTATTATAATATATTAATAATAATAATAAAGTGATTAAAATGATTGTTGTTGTTATAATGATTAAAATGATAATATACTGTGCAGCTTGAAATATAATCTAAAAAGAACTTAAACATCTATAAATGAAATTTGTTTTTAATTTCACATTTAACATTTTTTCAAAATGGCTCCAAAAAGGGTGGTTACAACAGTAGACATACCAGACGTTTGACTTGGCAGACATGATTCCCCATGTTAATGGAAATATTCAGAAATGCCATGTTTCTCTATTATTATTTGGTATAAAAAATACTTGTTTAAGATTATGCCAATGTATTTCAGAGGCTGTTTATAACATTATTACACATTTTTTCAACAACTTATATTCTTGGTGCTACATTTTTATGGTTACACCATTTAGACAATTTGCCCTTATTTTCTCAATATTATCTCAAAACTTAATAAAATCAGGCATTTCAAGACAGGGACTCAAATAAAAATATATTTTAAAGTAAAATATAACTTTGTTATGACATTTTCACATTTCTAAAGTTGTTCAACCCTCAGGGACAGAAAAAATGAGAGGCACGTCTTTTACCCATTTGTACATTTAATTACAAGTAAGACAGTCCAAATAATTACATAATGAAGTGTAGGTGGATACATCTATGAGAATATGCAAAAGTCCATGGGCCATTGCGCCATTACTATTCCATGTGCTTCTTGAAACTTGTTCCAATCATTAGACCTCCAACACTATCATTACACTATTATTTCTAATTAATCTCTGCATGCTTCTGGCCCACAGTCAGCACAGAACTTTGGCAGACTGTAAAAGCAAGAACTTCAAACAAAACGATTGCACCTCACACAGCGTTCAGTGGTTTTGTAACTACATTTGCCAACCTGACTGTGTCTTCTTCCCTCGAATGAGCTGCTGTGTGCTGTTCAATTGTTCAAATGTTCCACAAAGAAAATGTATCAGTTTATAATATTTATTTCTAAATGCAATCCAAATAATATTTATTTACTTATTTTGTTTGTTAGTGTAATATATCCTACATGTTGAATTTACATGAGTAATTCAACATATATATGTGCATGTAGATGCGGCAACATTTGCCACATTGTGATTTTAAACTTCTGACTCATGATAGCATTTTAAACAATAGAAATGAATTATTTATCTTCCCATCAACACAGGGCAAAGCAAAATATACCTAAATAATTTTACTCCATGACTTTTCAATCAATTTCATGTGTCAATTGCTTGTAATTCTTGGTAAGGATTGTATGGTCAGTTGGTGTAACCGATAAATGTCAATTGGTGTAACCAATGTTTCTCAGAAAAATCTGATATTGCGCAATAAAATTTACTATGAATATGATTTTAGCATTCTACTACACTGTAAAAATGAAATTTAAAATTATTTTAAACCAACTGACCCAAGAATAGAGAGAAAACATTCATGTCTACGACATACTGACTTGCTCAGTACAACAAAAACCCATGTTTTAAAGAATTACTTTAAATATACTTCAACATGATATTTCATAATAAATAACTTATTTTCATCAGTACACTTGCATAACTTCTAGGAGGGTGAATTATTTAATAATTGTTGTGCTTTTGTGGTTTCACCATTTGACAATTTAATGGAACTGTGACTCTTTAGTTGGTTAAAAATGGTAGAAATGTCATATAAAATATTATGGCACCAACAGAAATATAAACTATACATTTAAACAAACATCTAACATGTTGTTTTAACAAGATCAAAGCATATTTTTGATTTGGACATCATACCAACCCTTATTTGTCACTGACCCAAAAGCAGCACAATTAAAGCTGGGATCAAACAAACCAAACAGAATTACAGAAGACAAATGGTTTGATACAGACTGTAAATATTTTAGAAAAAAACTTCAAACCAAAAACACAGAGACCCAAACAACAGAGAACTACGCCTTTAGTACTGTGAGACATTACAATCATATAAACGTACACTCAGAATCGAGAAATCCCAGTACAACAGAAAGCAAATGACACTAATTGACGAGTCCATAAATAAAAACAACTTCTGGCAAAATTTGAAAAACCTAAACAAACCCAAACAACAGGAATTTGTGATACAAAATGGTGACATTTGGACAAAACACTTTAAGGCACTCTACAAAACTGTGGACATTCAGAATATTTTAACAAACTAACCTTAACCCTTCCCCTAATGTTAAGCCTAACCTTAACCATTACCCTAAAACATATTCTAAACTTACCCCTACCCTTAAACCACAATATTAGTTGCTTATCAACAGATAGTTTATTAATAGTCATATCATCAACAAACTATCTGTAGAACACCTAAAGATGGAATTTCAGACTCTCCAAATAAAGTGTAACCCAGAACAGTGCCAGATTTTTAAAAAGTTAAACAAAATGGAACAATCCGTAAAGGACTAACAAAAACCTTTAGACTCCCCGATTACTGAGCAGAAGCTCCTTAAAAAACTCCAGGACCTCAAATTAAATAAAGCCTGCGGACCTGATGGGATACTAAATGAGATGCTTAAATAAGTAAAAAATATCAATAAGCCATATTAAAATTGTTTAACTTGATTCTGCAGTTACTTCCCTGACATCTGGAACCAAGGACTCATAACAACAAATAAGGAAAAAATAATAATAATAATAAGACAAATCTGACCCAAACAATTACAGAGGCATTTGTGTTAACAGTAACCTAGGGAAGGTATTCTGTCGTATAAACATAAGAGTCCTAAACTTCCTTAATGAACACAATGTCCTGAGCCAAAGCCAAATTGGATTCATACCAAAACAGAATCACTGATCATATTTACACCCTACAGACCCTAATAGATAAACATGTCCATCAAAACAAGACAAAACTTTATGCTTGCTTTATTGATTTCCAAAAAGCATTTAATTTGGCACACAGGACTGTTTTACAAAGTTATTGGAAGTGGTGTAGGGGGTAAAACACATGACATAATAAAATCAATGTATACTAGAAACATATGTAGCATAAAAATTGGCAAGAAACAAACTGAATCATTTAACCAGGGGCGGGGACTTTGTCAGGCACTATTTAACATCGACATTAATGAATTGGCCAATATTCTTGATAAGTCCTCAGCCCCTGGTGTTAGTCTCCTCAATTTGGAAGATAAATACCTGCTCAATTCTGATGACCTATGCCTGCTGTCACCCACAGCACACGGCCTACAGCAGAGCCTGGACCTTCTAGAGCAGTGGTTTTCAAACTTTTTATTCAGGGACCCACATTTTCAAACTGACAAATGATCGCGACCTAAATGACAAAAAAATGGTGTTGGCAAATGTAGGCTATAGTTTTTATATAATTATTATGTATTTGTATGAGTATTAACAGAATACATTAGTTCTTATTGTTATCGGTAATAACACCACAACAATCACTTACTCAATATTGACAGAATTAACATCACAGACCTGCATAATAGAAACATATATTATAATCACCAAAATAACCTAGATCAGTTTTTGTTTAACAGGTATTAAACTACTCATATTAATTTACTCAAATCATGGTGCTAATGTGACGGGTGCGCCTGCTTCATTTTCCTCAATATTTCAGTCCAGTCAGGTGTGCAGGATGAGAGAGCGACGCGCATGTCAGCTGCAGAGTTCAGTCTATTTCTGTGCTTTGTCTTTATTTTTGTCAACGTGGAAAATCCAACTTCA
>JACXGM010024617.1:0-15655 GCA_016801145.1 Umbra pygmaea
TAATCAATGCAAATTTCTGGGCGTGTTATTTAAATTACGATGGTTTTCAACCGTCTGATTTATCAACAGCCGCTCATTCGTACGCTGGAATTGGAGTGATACGAAAGTTTTGTAAATCACACGTGAGTCTCGTCGTAAGATGATTTCTGCGCTCAGATCTACACTGGTTTCTACGCACGTTTGATAAATGAGGGCCAATAACACTATGACACGTTCAACATCACAAAAGGTGATGTTAAGGGATGTTCTTTAAGGGATTCAGGACAAATCCATGCACATATACAGATTTGAGGGCATACATCCCTTGCCATTTTTCTTTTGCTGGATGTCTATTTGCAATTTAATAAATATTTTTTTAATGCAATGCACACTGAATTTGTAATTTCTCCAACTTGTATAGTACTTCAATTGTAAAATTGCGATCCTGACATTGCATTTATTATTATTAACACTCCATGTTCAAAGATTTACTAGATGTCATTTCTAATACACTGCTGCCATCCCTTAGTTGTAACTCTAAAAGTATGGGGAACTTGAGCACACACATATTTGAGCACACACACAGGCATGCTGACAGGAATCCCCAGGCCCGGGACACAACTCCCCATTTAGGGCCATCCGGTAAAAGAAATATGACTGTGCAAAAACAAAATTTGGGACCTCCTCAGAACTGGGCCTGGGACAACAATCCCAGTGGTCCCAACCTGTCAGCGTCCCTGCACACACACATACATGTGGATTCCTTCAAATGTTAAGGGAACTTGCTACTCAGTCAGAATCTTATTAACCTAGAGTCCCAGTCTATGTCACAATAATCATATATGTGATGTTTTAGGCCTATTGGCAGACATCTAGTTAAAATGTAGGCAATGGCACATACAAGCCTTTTTTAAATGTCCATGGAAGTTTCTCAGCTGCACTCTAGTAACATTTGTGTGGTCCAGGTAGCTTTGCATAAAAAATGGTTGTCATTCGCAAGGCTACTTCTACTTTTATACATTAAGTAAATTGCCAAGCCTGTACTTTTTCACTTTTACTTGAGTAATGAAAATAAATCAGTACTTCTACTTTTACCAGTCTTTTTTAACACACGTATTTATACTTCTACTTGAGTATGGGAAGTGAGTACTTTTGTCATCTCTGCTCTTTACATAACAGTAAACATAACAACACACACACAAAAAAGCCTGTTTAGCATATGCCAGGGCCCATGTTAACAAAATGAAGAATATTGGGACTCCATACTTTGGTCAGATGAGACAAAGGTTAACCTTATTGGAACTGATGGCATCCAAACTGTTTGGCATCGCAAGTGGAAAGAGTACAATGAAAAACTACCATACTCATTGACACAGCAAATATTCAGTCACCTGGAATTGAAACACTGTCACAGCCTTGTTGGTACTTCAATTTCAAAATGTCTTTAAAGGAATATTTTACCTAAGTAAATTTTCACATACTAGTGAATTCACCATGCCTACAGTCTAGACATATTTTTACTTTGGCATATGATTACATCTTGTCTGTTATAATGGTGTGCATTCACGTCAAAAGACACATTCTAACTCTGCTTTGCACGTTTAATTTATGCCAGTATTAGTTCCAGTATTTCTGATGCTAACGTTGGGTGTGTAATTCAAATTATATAGCTACAGAAGACAGCTAGATAATAGCAAGTTTGAAATTCCAAATAAGTTTAGCTACAATAATAGATGTATAAAAGCAATGGAAACTGGTACTGAAACATGAAAATAGGCACATCCTGACTGATCAGGGCATTAACAAAGATTTCTGTACTCAAGACATCATTATGAAATAGGATTGCATGGGGCAAAATATTATTTTTAAGCAGAACTTACTGATGACAAATCCAGAGAATGCATAATTGATCCATCCTCCAATTACAATCATAGGAAGCACATTGGTCAGATTTCCTGTCATCATGTCAGTCAGCATGCTGGTATCTGAAAATGAAAATGTTATTTCAATTAAAAGACAGCTTCCAATAATGTTTTTTAATTATATTTAAACACATTTGCATGCATGGACACTAACAAACATCTAAACATCTAATTCAGAACAAAAAAATTAAGATACAAAATAGAATTAATTAATATGTTGACGCACCAGTCATTGGGTTTTTGGGAGTGACCTTCCTCTTGACCTTTTTGAAGAACCCAGTTTCTGCATTATTTAAATATTGCTTTCGCATGGCAAATGACTGCAAAAAAAGAATATATAATACACTAAAACATACTAGAAAATAATATTTCAGAAAATACATAGATATCAAAAACCTTACTTGTTTAGGGATATACTTTCCATTTTCTCTTAATATGCGGCTACGCAGAAGGACTTGGCTGCAAAAAACAACATATGTAAAAAATGTATATTAATCATCGAGCAATTTGTCAAACCACGAATGGTTAATATTATTTAAGTTACTAGTTCACCTGTCTGAAACCTGTTCAAGATCCACTTTCTTGTCACTTTGCATGAGTTGTGTTACATAGTGACGGATAATTCCAACGCAAAACGTGATCAGTACAATTGGTAAAACCACCCATATTCGGATACTAGAATCCAGAAGCAACTCAGCCATTGTTGTTTTCGGTTAACGTCACCTACAGAAGAATTTAGAAAAGCAGAAAATTTCAATCCCACATTAACCAAACTTCCTCGTGCCAGGCTTCTATACAAGCAGGGATTTCCGGCATAGTTTGCTCAAATCGTTGACAAAAAAAACTTGACAAAAAAGAGATTTGAATCAGATACTAAATTTAGAATCACCTAAGTTAGGTGGTTTTAACTACAGCATGTTGTTAATATGTTTTGTTTTCATTACACAGAAACAATCCGACTTGCGTGCACCACTGTCTATCAATGGACTGTAACGATGTCAGCTGTTGGAAAGTACTGACGTTGAATTACTTCGGTAGCATGTAGAGTAACTAGCTAGCTACCTCAAGCTTACATTTAAAGATTCAATGAAACAAGGCTGTCCCCAACCACATATTATTGTCAGGAATGTAGTGTATCCATCCACGTTCAGATGGTATATTTCAGATATAATATAGTCAAAATATCTTATCAAATAACGAGTGTATATCGTCAGTAGCTAGTTACCTAAACTAATTCTTAGGCACACGCTTTACGCTGACCTTTGAACTTAATAAAGCTTTGACCCCTGAAATACACGCTAATAACATACTACACATTAATGTATATATCTACGTATATATACACACATTTAAATGACTAATAGTTGATTCTATGTAAACCGACTATTTATTATTTCGTTGTCACTGTCAATAAAAAATTCGAAATCTCAACTATCGGATCCGGTTTAAACATGCATGGACCGGATGAACTTGTGTGCCGGAGATGTTTGCCAACATAGAAATGAAAAGAAAACCTGTGTTGGAAAAATGTGTTTTTGGTTTTCAATCGTGAAATTTTAAAGGCTTCTACTCTCAGTTACCTGGGTAAGGCTTTCAACTTCATTGGCAGATACTTTCCAGGATAAGATTTTTAGGAATTAGCCAATAAATATTTAAATTGCACTGCACGTGTGGTCAGAGGGTATCATTATCGAAAATGTTAATGGAGATGTTCTCTATGTATCTCCATGGTTCACTAGAGCGTATCCCTTCTAATTGCTGCAGATTGTTAGCTATGATGCGGTATAACTTATCGTAACTGGGTAGGGTATGTATATCTATGAGGGTACCTACTTGGCTCCGCTAATTAGCTAGGTAGGCTAAATATGAAACGTGATATTGGACTATGATGTGTTTAAACAGCAGTAGTGGTGTCAGCTATGAACCATATAGGTTAGGTAGTTTTAACTACAGGATATTGTTAATGTGTTTTGTTTTCATTACACAGAACCAAGCAGACTTGCATGCACCATTGTCCATCAATTGACTGCAACGATGTCAGCTGTTGGAAAGTCCAATATTGAAGAAAGGGTTTTGCAGTATGAGACGTTTATTAGTGATGTGTTGAAACGAGATTTGGAGTAAGTAGTGTAGTTTCCCTACTGTAGACAATTTACATTTTCTTACAGAATGTTTATGACTCTGATGTTGATGGATTTTACATGTATAATTTGTATGTTTATGTTCTGACAGGAGGGTGTTGGAACAGAGAGATGTAGTGTATGAGAACATTGCCCAATATCTACAGCTGAAAAATACCATTGAAAGCCTAAAGGTATTGCACCCACACATTGGACACTATATTCTGATCCTTTCAATAAAGCACGCCCCCCCGGTAAACTTTATTTGAGGAAGGGCTCATAATAATGTCTGGAGTGTAGTAAATGGAATGGTATCTCACACTGGGTTTAATGTTCTCACACCGGGTTTAACATATATTTTACTTTTAATTAACCAGGGTACACATTGAGTATGGAAGTTAGTATTTTAATATTATTTTCAAATACTTATGTGAGTAGTTGAATGTAAATGTAAATACAAAACATATATATTTTAAATTTATTTAAAAAAATTAAAATTAAATTTAAAAATAGGCTTTAGATGTGTCATGAATTCTAATAGATGTGATATTTGAAATGATTAAACTATAAACAAAAACATTGGGCCATGTGACCCTGCGTTCTGTGGTCAAGTCTCCTTTCATCATATAAAAATAAGCTTTACATGTGTCATGAATCCTAATAGGGGTGAAGTTTGACATATTTAAACAATAAGCAAAAAAACTGGGGCATGTGACCCTGCATTTGGCGGCAGTCTCCTTTCATTTGGCGCTGGTAAATATAGCTGGTTAACTTGAGGTTTGGAAACATTTCCATCAAGTTGATGACCAATATAACATAAAATGTTGCGATCGTTTGGTCCTTCACGGTAATGGTCCTTTAAGGTGACTGGCCAATCTAGACAGGTCACATTTTGAAAGCGTACCATCATACACCTTCAACATGGTTTTTGGGGTGTTGGGGGTCCATGTGGCGTAGTGGGCTAAGTCGCTAGCATGATCGCGTTCCTTTCCACCCCGTTATTTAGTCTGAAGTTACTTCCATAGCAGCCGTTTTCCAAGATGGGCATTGCCAAAGACTGTCCTCATCTCCTAACCAATCATAAAAGTATTGCGTCACTGCGACAAGACCGTCAACTGGCTAATGTAATGTGAACAAATTACCTAACACCTGTTGATCGCATTGTCACCAACCATCACATTACTGAGCTTTACTTATGAAACAGTTGCAATAGCAACATCCATGCTATTCGCTACCGTAATTTATTTCATTGCTAGCGCTGCTGCGCTTGTCTCCCTCTCTCAAGATCAGTTTAATTTCTTTACACCATTTTCCAACCCCCTCAGTCAGGTAAAGTATGGTGATTGGCTCGGTCGGTGAGGCGAACTGGTAAAGTACAACTGGAGCAAGCAGTGCCAGAATCTGAATCGCCCAAAAAAATTACCTAAAAGTGGCTAGCAAATCAGGGACTGGAACCAGGAAAATAAGTTGCTGCATTGCAGGACAGTCTATGTCTTGATAGTCAGTGGTTTGAGCGTGATTATGGGTTCTCTGACTTTCCCCGGACCTCCTGCACAAGGTAACGCAAATTGGCATTATACTGGCCGGGATTTGGTTTAGATAAATCAAATTATCTAGCCTGCCACGTCACTCTCCAGCGACTCCTTGTGTGCAGGTTGAGCGCCTGTATATTCAATCGTGGAAGTATAATTGGTGAACGTAATCATCCCATGCATGATCTGACTAAAGGCTTCAGTGTTGGATGAGCAGTGTGAAAATAATCGACTGGGCAACATGTGGTTGGATGAACCGTGTGCGCGCCCCTCGGCATCCCACGTCTGTCCAAGGAGCTGCAGAGTTAGTGGGAATTGGGAAGGGGAAAAAATGTAATAATAAATTCCCCTGCATAGACAGTTTGTTGACATATAATCCTTTTTTTTATTATCGATTTTTCAGATAAAGAAACAGCTGCAATAAATTGGTGATAAATGCATTGACGATTTCTCCCTTTTCAGTGATGGTCCCAGAATCTAAATAAATTTGTTTAGGTATTGAAGTGGAAGAACTGTTCATTAGGGTTTTCCAAAAAAGTTGTGGGGTTCTCATAACAGCCAGACAGGGTGTTTACATAATATTCAGATTTTGCCTTTCATACCATCTCAATGCTATTGTTGTTAAAGTTTTTGAAAGTCTGCCAGTCAGTTATTGATGCTGTTTTTCTGGCTTTAGGCCAAGCCTCATCCCTTATGTAAAGCCTCAGAATTATGATGAGAGAAAAATGGGTTAGATCTATATTTTACCATAATTCTTATAAAAGGGGCATGCCTGTCTGCAGTGAAATTAAAAACATTAGTGAACTGTTCTAATGCTTGCTCAGCAATTGGGATAGCAGAGATTCAGTCAGTCACCCAAACCGGCTAAGTCTATATCATGATAGTTGGTGGTTCAAGCCTGACTATGGCTTCTCTGACTTTGCCTGGACCTCCAGCACCAGGCAGCACAAATTGGCATACTGCTGCCCGGGATTTGGGATAGATATGTCGGATCTAACTTGCCACGTCACTCTCCAGTGATTCCTTGTGTGCAGATCAGGCCCCTGCAAATTAAATTGTGGAAGTATAGTTGGTGAGTGTAATCATCCTGCACATGAGCTGACTAAAGGCTTCCATGTTGGATTATCAGTGCGAAAAGAATCTGTCTGCTCTGCAACATGTAGTTGCATGAACCATGTGACCGCCCCTCACCATCCCACATCTGTCCAAGGAGTTGCCTAGCTGCAGGGTCAGTAGGAAATTGGACAAGACCAATTTAGGGGAGAAAAATGGGGAACAAAAATCATTTTAGTCATATTACGCGGCATGGACCTCTAATTTCTTACATCCCTGACACAGGCAATAGGACAATGATCACTAATATCCAAAGGCAATACACCACTTGATCAGGTACATTTGTCAAAACATAATCAATGATTTTAAACTTAGAAAGCTCATTTTGATTAGGCCTTGTTGGTTTGGAGATTAGCTGTGTCAAACTTAGACCAACACACAACTCCTTCATATGATCTGAGTCGTGTGTTAACTAATAAACAATAAAATCGCGTCTGATGACTACTTCTGATGACAAAATATGCATTCCTTTCCAGGCAGAGGGAGGTCTATATATATACACCTATCAATGTGATATTACAGTTTTCCCTAGCATAATGTGTAAAACTAGAAATGCATGTTCCTTTGGAACAGAGTCTGATTTCACCAAAGATACAGACAGATGGTCTCTAATATAAATCAGCCCACCCCACCTTTGCTCATTCTGTCAGCTCTGAACACATTAAAACCATCAAATGCAATATCAGGATCTGCAGTTTCCTTTATATTTCAGATAAAATAAGGAAGTTGGGGTTATTCTGATCCATCAGGATTTGAACAAAGTCCAATTTAGGCAAACTCCTAACATTTAGGTGAAGGAAACCAAGACCCTTGCGATTTCTGAAATCAAGGGGATGTTAAATACAAGCCAGTGTTGTAACCACAGTTTTATAAATTAAGTAGCATATTGTGCGGAAAATGTAGTTAGGCTGTGCTTAGCTACCCTGCTAGTGCATATCATAATTAAGTTTCCAAGGTTTGCCACATTTGGCCTGTGACCCAGACTCTGGTAATTGTTATGGGCTGTTGGTGTAACTGAGGCAAAATACAAAACATGGTGGTGTTTGAAATAACCACCATAATAGAGGACTGCCTGACAGAATAGAACCCAGACAGATTTTAAAAGCACTCAGGAAAATTCTCACTTTTTACTTTGTCGTAGTAAGTTTCCAGTAACTGACTAAATGCCATATCATAATGCTGGCATAGAATTGCTGTACCCAGGTGATTTGGGTGTATTCCATCACCTTTAAAGTACATACTACATTTCTAGAAGGAATCAAAGTTATCCACGAATGGAACATCATTTGTATTGCAGTAGCCTTGAAGCCAGACCCAAAGAGAGAACACTCTACTAAAACACTCGCCACCCTTCCGAAGGTGGGAAAGTGGCCCGAAAATAACGGGTTGTTTAATATCATTAAAACCAACCAGGACCACCACTGATTCAATGTCGGTATAGTGCCAAAGTCATTGGTAGTCTCCTAGAGATGTCTTTCACTCTTGCATTTGGATATTTGAGTGTATAACCACAGGGTTCCCTTACATCTCTCATCTTCAAACTCCCAATCACCATAGCTCTTTTAAATCCTGCTTGCCTCTCACGATTAGATGAAGACCGACAAGGAATAAAATTCACAAATGGAGCCTCTGATTCTTCGGATGTAGCAAGTACTACAAATCTATTACGGACTGGAATTGGATTTGAAACCTCTTGGACTGGAGACGGAAGAGAAAATTTTTCTGGTAAAATTTGACAAGGTGTTTATCGTGGCAATAGAGGCCATTTTCTCTACTGGAGGGAATTCCTCAAAGTCTTCCAATGTGAAGTTAAGGGTAAATAATTATTTCTGTTGACTACGTAATGATAAAATAATTGCATCCTTATCACAAAGCTGCTCTTGTAGGCATATTACACTTTTTATTGTGCAGTTATTAGACATCACACGTAATTGTGGTAAAATCTTCTATGCTGTTAAAAAGGCTCTCTTCAAGGCTAGGCAAACCAAGGCCAGAGACAACCATGATTTCAAACTCTTATGGTTAGGGTGTTGGAACGTTGAGTTACACCTTACCGTTTGTCTTTTTTTAAGAGCAACTTCTCCAAGTCTATGTCACCTTACTTGAGTCCACATCGTTGCTCAAGTCGAGATCCTTATGAGATGGGCTAGGGCAGTAGAATTGTAGGGTATATTCATACATATCGGATGAACCGTTTAGAAATGACAGCACCTTTTGTACATGGTCTCCCCATGGGCACCAAAAAAACATTGGACAGTGTAACATAATGTAGAATAGTCAATATTTGGTTGCATATCCTTTACATGCAATGACTGCATCGACATCACCAGACACTCTTCCTGGGTGATGCTCTGCCAGTCCTGTAACCTCTTCAGCGACTCCCTTTGTGCAGATTGTTCACCTGTAAATTCAATTGCAAAAGTATATTTTGGTGAGTGTAATCTACACGCACATGCTCTGACTAAAGACTTCAGTGTTAGATGAGCAGTGTGAAAATAATCGCCCGACTCAACGACATGGGTTTGGGTAAACCATGTGAGTGGACAACACCATCCCACTTCTGTCCAGGGAGTTCCGGAGCAACTGACAAGCAGGGTTAGAGTGAAATTGGACAAGTTGGGAGGGGAGAAAAATGGGGAATAAAAAATATAATAATAAATGTTCCACACTGAACAGACAAATACAGATGATGATTACACATTGGGGGCTTAAGAATTGAAAGAGGTTAAAGTCAGTGACGCTTTAAATGTTCACTAAAAATTAAATAATTTAAAATGTATAACATACATAAAAAAGATAAATACACAAAACTAAATCGGAAATTTTAAAGTTTGAAACGTATTTCTATCTCAAACTGTTTAGGAGGAGTTGAAGTGTAAATAATAAATCATAGAGAACTATGAAAAAATATTTAAACTGGGGACTCTTGCTTCACAAAGCCTAAGTAATAAGCTTTAAAGAAATTGTTGTATTTTTCATTTGTTATTGAGTATAATGTCTATATATCCCTTCATAGGAATCTGAGATGAAAGAACTTAAAACAGAGATTGATCTTGGCTGCAATTTCTATGTTCAAGCACATGTGTAAGTGAGAAAGTTATTGTACATTTTGCATATTCTTTCTTTTATTGTGATTGTGGCATTGACTCTGTTTTGTTTCAGGGAGGACTTGTCAAAAATATTTGTTGCTGTTGGATATGGCTTTTTCATAGAGTTAACCTACTCAGAAGCTCTGAAGTTCATTGAGAGGAAAACAAATCAGCTTACAGCGTAAGTAGGAACAGAAATTTCTGTAACCAGTGGTGCAATGGGAGCTAAACACAGGTAAATTTGAATAGAAAAATTTGAGCACCCATGGAATAAAAGTCACAATAAGTCCTTCTGTGAACAGAAGTTGACTTCACCTTTACATGGTACAAATTGAAACATGCCAACTTTCTGCAACGTTTCATACAGGATTATGATTCATTTTCATTCACTATAGATTGAAAAAATAATAACATTTCAACATGACACATGCAAATATGTGGGCACCCTTTTGGACCATTCTTAGTTTCTTTTAGAAAGATGGTTACTGTGGGGTCCGAGTGGTGTAGTGGGCTAAGTCGCTGCACTGCAGGACAGTCTATGTCACGATGGTCATGTGTTTGACCATGGGTTCTCTGACTTTCCCCAGGCCTCCTGCACGAGGCAGCGCAAAAGTGGCATAGCGCTTTTTGTTGTGAAAATAAAGCTACAAACAGTTATTAGAGGTAACGATTCGGCTCTCAGAACAATTAAATGCGGGTGGTTCGGTTTTGGTGGAAAGTCTGTCCTCATGTCGGGTTTTGGTTTGGTCTCAAAATTGATGTAGCCAGCAATGTTGCGGCTCCAAAAACAAACCCATGCAGGATTCTAAACCAGACTTAGTCTTTTCCTGGGACGTCCCTGTATTTTCAAGCAGGACAACGCCAAGCCACATTCTGCCCGGATTACAAGCGCATTGTTGCTTAAGCAGAGAGTGCAGGTGCTAGCATGGTCTGCCTGCAGTCCTGACTTGTCTGATTAAGAATGTGTGGCACATTATGAAGCGCAAAATAAGCCACATACAGTTGCGCACCTGAAAAAATTCTGCTTGCTGCAAGGTACAATGTTTAGTTTTCCAAAACAATAACAAAAGACGTACTTTGCATTAAAAAAGCAAACATCACTATACCTATATTATAGTTGTGTACCTACATTATCCTAAATGTTACCACCAACTTTCAAACCCAGAGAAATTTGTAATATAATTCAAAGACACGGGACGTTTCATTTTGTCTTCCGTCAATGGCATCATATAACCTTTGACTGCTCTAGTTGCTTTAAGTTCCAGGGAACTGCCAAACATAATGTCGCTAGATTGGTTGTCATTGACGACGATAACAAAACCCATGATCCCACGCTACTTCCCGATGTTATACAAGTACATATTTTGCTATTGTTTTGTTTGAGAGACCAAAAAAACAACATATTGTACGTTTAATTTAACCAACTGGTGTCTTGAGTGCCCAAATGCTTAATAAGTATTATTAAAATAAAAGGTTATGTTACACAGTGGTAAACAGTCCACTGTCCCAACTTTTTGATTTGTAATGAGTGTATATTTTCAAAAATAAATTCACAAAGTAAAACATCACAAATGTATTAATAATGTGCTTTCATTGTAGTACAGGATGAATAACATTTTTTAATTACCGGTACACTTTTTAAAATGTATTTCCCATACTGCTCCAACTAGTGGTGCAACGGATCGTCATTGATCCGTGATCCGTTTGGATCAATATCTTCGGTTCGGCACACACGTGACCCGCGGATTGATTTTTGAAAAAAAAGTTGTGCGCATGTTCATTCCGCTCACAGCGTTGTCATGGCGAGTGGAGGAACGGAGGAGCTTGACGGAATCCCGTGTATGGGGGAATTTTGGCTTCCCTGTTAAATATAATGATGAAGGAAAGAGGTTGGTGGATAAAACCGTGAGTGTGTAGGCATTGTGGCACAAGAAAGCCATATGACATTGGAAACACATCAAGCATGGCCACGCATTTGAAGCGACATTACCCCGGTGTTTATTTACTGAAAGGAATGAAAACGAAAGCTGCAAAACAACCGCTTATCACCGTGGCATTTAAGCAATTAATCAGACCGGGCTAAAGCTATCACAAACGCTATCGGTGTGTTTATAGGTGCAGACATGAGGCCATATTCGGTTTTGCAAAAGAAGGACTTTAAACACATGCTGAAAGTGTTTGAGCCACGTTACGACATCCCAACGCATACGGGCAGTTTTGCCATATTCGCTGTTTCTAGCCAAATTGGGCTATTTTTAAGTCATTTTGGCGGTAGAAAATATATTGGTCACGGGTTGCGTTTTTTTTTTAAACAACCACAGCTGCAGCATTTTCCTTTAAATAAATAAATCTGACCTAGGCCTGTGCCAGGTATGAGAGGAGCTACTGCGTGGTGTGTATGAAAGAGAGGTAGAGTAGTCAATGTTAAACACAGTTAAAATGTTCTTCTTCATTGGCTCCTATGGCGAGGAAAAGGCTTAACGTGATTTAATGTACCTAGATATGTAACAGATATTGCATTAGAATATGACACATTCGCATATCTTTTTGTGTTTTATTTGTAGGTGTTTCAACATGCTCATATTTCAATTTCAAATATTCTTCACAAATTTTAAACATTTTAGGCCCCAATCTGTCATCATAAACTGATGGCATTGTATCTGTTCAGCTGTTGAAATACTCTAAAACTAGTAATCGCCTAATTATTGTGGTCACAATGTAATTGTTAGCTTAGGATTTAGCATTTTCACTATTAGAATTTCAATTGTTTTTTCAGACACACTGAGATGTTGAGTAAAGATTCAGCAAAAATCAAAGCCAACATTAGAATGGTGTTGGAGGTAAGTATCTGAATGCTGAAAAATATTATATTTGAGGGTTTCTAAAACATGTTACGTAACTCAGTTTTGGTAATATGAAAATGTCATTTCCTTAGTTAATGATATAAAGTGTTTTTTCACAGGGGTTAAGAGAGCTTCAAGGTCTTCCAGATGTTCACGAGACAAGGAGGAATGACATAATCAACCTGCATTAGTACTTTTGACAAAATGGAAATTGTGTAGAAACCGTAATGATGGGGCTAATTACATGAAAAATGTTACCTGGTTTCAGTGGCATGATCTCTGTTAATTATGTTCTTGGTTTATTATTTTTCATGTATTATGTTCTTGGTATCCTGACCGTTACTCAGTGCCCAAAGTCATCATGAAGACAATAAAATGTATTGATTTTAACACCTTCGGAAAACTCCTGAATAATTGAGCTAATTCTGACAAACAAGCAAATACAACATCATTGTTCAATACTCTGTATCAGAAATTCTAAACTACTAAATGCTGAACATTGCTTAATCAAAAAGAAGAATTTGCAGTTTTCACAGCATGATTTTTTTTCGGGATGTGCCTCATCTCGCCTTGGAGTACTTTTCATCTATTTTTGTTCCCTTGGTAAATAGGCATGCCCCATTTAAATATCAGAGTGTGGGATCGCTCAAATCCCTGGTTCTCAAATAAAGTTTTATATAACACTGTCATATAGCTAATTGTTTTATAAACACAGGGTTTTAGTACCTAGAAATATTGTCCCCATTCAGTTGGCTGTAAATATCAAACATAAGCAGTAACTCACCAAATACTCCTGTACATATCAACAATACATGTTTTTAAAAAGTGAAAGGGATTTGGGTTTTTATATCTGATTATAAAACAGGTTTGGCGATATCTGCAATTTGATGGGCTAAAATTGCATTCCATCCCAATGACAATTCCCTGATATCCACACATAGAATGTTGACTAATCACGCAGTACAAGTAGTATGTAATCAAAAAGTTTCACTATGCCCCCCCTGAGGAGCTGAACAAAATAAAAGCGATATTAACATTCACTTACCCCAAAAAGATTGTTGCTGATATACATGCTAACCAGCCACAGGTTTTAAGTAATCTAATCTTTTTGTAATAGTTTTTTTTCATGACAAAGCGATAGCTAGCGAGTGGCTATCCTATGGCTGGCTCGTTAGCCTAATTGTCTTACCTACCACTCACGTTACACACCCTGGGATTTCCAGTGACCTCAACCTCCATTCCTTGGACAGAATTAATAACTGACTCCCTAAAACAAACACTACTAGTAGACATTACACCCGATACAAATTTAAGGGACAGTTGGATTTAGTGGCGGGCGTGCATTTTACACCTAGGCCTTCAATATCTTCCTGAAATTAAAACGCATTATAATAACCTCACAATGACATTCTACGGCTTTTGTAGGCTATATATTATACAAAATATAAATAGGCTACATCGTATTTCCTTTAAGTTATATTTCTAAACGTTAGTATGTCAGAACTCAGAAATACCACTATTTTGTTCACCAGAAGTTTTGCAAACTACCGACATTTGTCTTTCCTCCCTGAAAGTGGCTTTCAGAGGCTAGGTCCAGGGCGTTCCTCATGCCGTTTTCTACAGTTATAGTATGCACCTAATAGCCAGTGTTGCCAGATGCCAGCCAGGTTTTCCAGCCCTAAACCTTGTCGAAAACCGTGAGAAACCCGGAAACATTGCAGACTCGCAGACCATGGGACTCGTGAGTCGGCGGAGGACTCGTGAGTCGGCGGAGGACTCGTGAGTCGGCGGAGGACTCGTGAGTCGGCGGAGGACTCGTGAGTCGGCGGAGGACTCGTGAGTCGGCGGAGGACTCGTGAGTCCCATGGTCTGTGTGAAGTCTCTCCTCGAGTCAGGGTAAAGCAATTCCACAACAAAAGCGCTACTATAATCTAAATAGTTATTTTTTTTTCTTAGCATTTATTATTTGCACATTTTGCATGTTTGTTCGATTTTATTGTTGTTTTTGTATTTAATAAATTTTATTATTATATTTATTTTTGTTGTAATATTGTTTAATTAATTTGGCTTTTTTTTCATCTATTATTATGACATTGCCTGTACTTGGCTAAATGATGTCTCTTTTTTCATGTGTGCTTTTTAAAAATAAATGATTGTCACTAAACTCAGGAATAGTGAATCTGCACCGTGTGAATCCACAGAACTTCCTACTACGTTAATGGTTAGAGAGAATGGGTTAGGACTGAGTTTCATTGGAGATTTGGCAACAATGACTCAAGTGACTCAAGTGACTCGGATCAGTTTAGTGAGTGACTCAGAATAACCTGAATCCTTAAAATGAATCGAGTTTGCCAGGCCTAAAGGCTAGGCCTGCAGAAACCATAGAAATTAAATCTATAGAAGTGCCATTCCAATGCAAATAAATGTAGCTGAATGGTCAGAGCGGCAGCCATTTTTACGTGTACCATTCCAGTGCAAAGATCTAGCGCCCTACTTCCGCATTAAACCAATTCGGGTGTTGTTACCGTGACAACTGACAGTCGCCATTTTTTGGTGTACTAATCAAATGACCACGCCAAACAGTTTAATAAGGCTTCTATAGATTTCATTTCTATGGCATAAATGCTTTAGTTGGTCAAAGAACACACCCAACATGGTAAAGTCGAAATCTGATTGTCATATTTTTAACCAATCAACAAAATGGTCCTGATGGACTTCAACAGCAGACTGTATTCACTCGGAATTCTGAATGCCCTAGTCTACCCGGAGACAACACAGATGAAAAAATCTTATTGGATAAAAGCTTTCATTTATATGAGCTGTGCTAAAAGCAAGGCAACTGAAAATAGCGTACTGTAGCCAGTGTTGGGCAAGCTACTTGTAAAATGTAGTGAGCTAAGCTACTAGTTATTCTACACTAAAATAAGCTTCACTACACTGAAGCTACCCCCAGGAAAATGTAGCAAGCTAAGCTACAAAAAAATGGGAAAAGTAGCTTACTACATGTAAGCTATATTTTTTAGATTGAACCAACTTCATTCAAAGTCAATGCTATCT
>JACXGM010024618.1:0-15656 GCA_016801145.1 Umbra pygmaea
TTAGTGGATTCCTAGCCTTTCGTAGTTTCGCCTTCAAAGTAATAGCGCTTCATTCAACGCGATAAACATCGCTTAACAAATATGGAAACATTAAACATTTCGAAAATATGCCACTAAACTATATTAGAATAGTGTGACATATTTACTAACTTATAATATTTTAATAAGAACATTTACATTTGCAATCTGTATTGCTTAATGTGTATTGCTTAGTGTGTGAGAGAATAATGACTAACTTTGACAGCAGAAATTTGAAGAAAAAATAAAAAATTTGTTTCAGAATAATGGCGCTCATTCCATTGCATGAAATAATGGTTGTAAATTCATTTTAAAGATAGTGAATTATATCAAATAAAATGTTGTTGGCTATACTGCCTCAAGTATTCGAGGGTTTGAGATTATATTTGGATTAAACACATCCTATTGAACATGTATCCATAGCACATGTTTCGGCACGAGGAATAGTTTAGTTTAAATGAGACAATATATTCATATTTAGGGTACTGCATATCTTTAACAATCGTTATTAAAAACATTAATCTTTTTTTTCCTATCAAACTATTTTAATAGTTCCTTAAACACACAACATAATTTGATTTGATTATAATTCACTAGCTTTAAAATGAATTTACAACGATTATTTCATGCATTGGAATGAGCGCTATTATTCTGAAAACAAATCTGCATTCGACTATGAAAAAAACTCTGCGTTCGTGTAGCTAGCACAATACAGTGTAGTTAAAACAACGGTAATCAAAGAGGACATGTCCGGTGAAAAGACGACCATGGTCAACCTTCCTGTTTTATTGTCCGCGAAAATTTCTTCAATACTTCAGTCTTCCTCTACAGCCATACTTGGTTGCCTCTCCTCAGACAGGCAATTTTATGTAGCAAGTACAGCACATGAAACTACAATGTCATCTACAAATATATGCTGTCCCTTCCCTCCAATCCATACCGCTCAACAGGTAGTTTTCAGAAAAAGCCAATGGGTCTGCCCTGTCCCTGAAAGTACATTCTCTTTGAAATGCCCTGCATATGATTATCGCTACCTCATCCCCCACCTTACAAATGAAAGGACACGCCATGATTATGCATCCGACACATATGGTTTGAGCTCCCTATTTATAGACATTTTATTTATTCATTACAACGATCACACCAACTAAACAAATGTAACTTCAGTTTTTTGCATTTGTTACACTTTTTGTATGTTCAAATGTATTACATTTATTATTAAAGTGCATTTGCTTTAATTTTTGGACTGATATTGGTTACAAAATATGAAATGACAGCATGCCAGAGAGTCTGATGTAATATCATCACATTTTAAGCACAGGTCAGTGTTAACGGTATTCTGGTTACACATCAAGCTAGGCTTAGCCTGACAATTAGCCTGCCCTAGACCAGGTTAGTTTCCCAGCATAAGTTGCCAGGGTAACTGAGTTTGAACTATTTTTAGTTAGCTTTATGGAACGGAAGTCACTGAATATAAGCCTGACTAACCAAAATAAGCCTGGCTTGTTTTCTAAACTAGTTTTATGGAATACCCCCCTGGTTGAAGCCTAGTCTGGATTTTGTGTTATATGGGTATCTGGCAGTGAGGAAAGACCGAAAGGAAGGGAGAGGTGGAGGGTGTATCACTTTTATAATTGTCCCAATAAGGAAACCAGGTAAAGACCCAAGTAGGCCTGGGAATTACAGACCAATAGCACTGACGTCTCATTTATGTAAACTAATGGAGCGTATGCTAAACGACAGGTTAATGCATTATATAGAAAGTAGAGGCATGGTGGCGCCGTATCAAAGTGGGTTCAGGAATGGTAGGAGCACAATGGATCCAGTTTTGTGTCTAGAGGATGAAATAAGGAAAGCCCAAGTCAACAGAGAGACAGTAGTAGCAGTGTTTTTTGATGTGGAGAAAGCATATGATATGCTGTGGGTAGAGGGGCTGCTGATAAAGCTGCATAGGATTGGAATAAGAGGGAAAATGTTCAATAGGATAATGGATTTTTTGGATAAGAGGACAATCCAAGTGAAAATAGCGTCAGAGTTATCCAATAGTTATGTTGTGGAAAATGGGACACCTCAGGGGAGAGTAGTGAGTCCAACGTTTTTTTCTATAATGATTAATGATGTATACGGCAATATACCAAGGGCAGTGGGCAGGTTGTTGTTTGCAGATGATGGAGCTTTGTGGAAGAGAGGAAGAAATGTCGGATATTTGATTAAGAACCTGCAGAAGGCAGTTACGCAAGTGGAAGAATGGGGGTCGGTATGGGGTTTAAAATTTTCGGTGGAAAAAACTAAAGTAATGTTCTTTACAAGGAAGAAACACAAAGGCTACGATCTGAAACTATATGGAAGTAATTTGGAGAAAGTGGATAAATTCCAATTTTTGGGAGTGTATTTTGATACGAGACTGACGTGGAAAGAACATGTTGGGCAGGTGGTTAGTAAATGTAAAACAGTGATCAACGTTATGAGATGTCTGGCAGGTTTGGAGTGGGGAGCGGAGTTCAAGTCGTTGAAATACATTTATCAGACCTTAAATAGATCTAGGTTGGATTATGGCAGTATGGTGTATGGGTCGGCAGCTAAATCGGTACTCTCAGACCTGGATGTTATTCAGGCACGAGCTTTGAGGATCTGTGTAGGGGCGATGAAAACTGCTTGTGTGTGCTCTCTAAGTTGAAGCAGGGGAAATGCCACTAATGCTTCGTAGAAAACAGCTTATGGCAAACTATTGGATCAATTTAAGGGGATATGATGAGTGGCATCCCACTAAAAGGGTCTTGGAGAATTGCTGGGAAAGGGAGAAAATGCAAAAGCTGAGTTTTGGTAGGCTCGGACTTAGCAGAGCAGATGAAAGTCTGAGGGGTGGAATTTTGTCCAACAGTGTTTTGGCCTGCGAGGCCAGTATGGATGCTGCATAGTGCCTGTGTGGATCTGGAGCTGCTGAAAGTCAAGCGCAGCAGTGAAGCAGTGGACCTGGTACAGGAATACTATAGGCATAAGGATAAGAAGTATGGAGGCTTGTACAGGTTTTTTCTGATGGATCGAAAGATACAGTGACGGAGAAGACGGGGGCAGCGGTGGTGAGGTATCAGACAGGAATCAGTAAGAGAACCTCTGATTTTCTGAGTGTATATGCAGTTGAATTGATTGGTCTGTTATTAGCAGTGCAATGGGTGGAAGAAGCGAAGGAGAGTCAAGTGCTCATTTGCAGCGATTCGGTGTCGGCACTAGCAAGTCTCGAAGCAGGTACAGCTAGGAATCATCATGATCTGGCATATGACATTTTGTTTGTGACATCAAGGCTCGCTGACCAGGGGAAAACGGTGGTGTTCATGTGGGTACCTGCGCATGCCGGGATTTCAGGAAATGAGAGGGTGGATAAGTTAGCAAAGGAGGCGGTCAAGAAAGGAGCTGTGGAAAAGTGTGTTAAACTGTCAAGGGCAGACGGGAAAAGCATTGTGTGGAGGAAAATTTCCAACCAGTGGCAAGCGTATTGGGATAGGGAAAATAAAGGTAGAAGGCTGTATATGTTGCAAAAAAAAGTTGGGGGAGTGAGTAATAATTGGGCTAAAGGAAGAGAGCAGGTATTGATTAGTAGACTGAGGATTGGTCATAGTGGATTGAATGGTACACAATTTATATTGGGAAAACACCCAACTGGACAGTGCAGTATGTGTAAGGTGATGGAGACAGTGGAACATGTCCTGATGTCATGCAGGAAATTTATACAACACATAGAGGTTATGTAAGCAGGATTACAGGTGGAAGGACGAGAGGTGTTTAGGTTTAAAGATATTCTGGACATGGGGCTAGCTGTAAATGGACGGAAGCATATATTTAGGTTCTTGAAAGACACAGGGCTACTTAAGAAGTTGTAGGTGAGGGGATGAACAAATGAGTGAAAACCAATAGGAGGCGGTAATGCAACAATGTGGGTGCAAACTGCCGTTAAACCCTAATGAAGAAGACAAACTTGTTTTTCTCAAATCCGAAACAAGTCATGTTTAAAGTAGCCCAATAAAATAAAATAAACTTATCATATTTTGTATAATTCACCCGCCAGAGAGGCTGGTAGATTGGAAAAAATTTCCCGCTAATGTGAAAAAGTACCCGCATTTGGCGGGTGTTAATTTCCCACCCTGGTGAAGATTACTCTGTCCATGCTTGTAACTAGTACAATACATCTAGTCGTAAGTTGCATGTACATACAACTTCAAATATTCAAGTAAACTAAATTATGTCAAGCAATACGAGTAAAGAATACTTGTATCGACAGTCGACTTTGGCATTTGTCTAGTTTACAGTAGCTATTTGTCGTTTTTCAACAACGCTAGCTACAGTAAATACGTAATATAACTAGCAAGCTAGCTGGTAGTAGCTAATGCATAGCTAGCTAGAATTCCTAGTTTAAGAATGCGTAGCTAAGTACTGTAATCATATCTCACTCCTACCTTGGTGTACTGTGGCAAAGCAGTTTGCACTATCTTAGAATAGTTTTGCAGAGTCTTTTGGATTAATGATGCCAAGAACACGTTTATTTAGCTAATTCCATTGTGTAAACTGTATTCTGCTAGCAACACTAAAGATGACGTCATATGTCCGGTACAATGAGAAGCCTTCAAAATAAAAGCCCGAAAATCAATCCATCTGAAAGTGTATAATTTCTTTATTAGGACAGTGAACTCCCAAAGACAAGTCTTATGCTTTAAGCATGTTGTAGCACCGGATTATGTAATAACACCGCATTATTTAATAACTTGACAAAATGTAATACATTTTCACATCATTATGTAATGAAACAGCATTTTGTAATAAACATTTTGAACGCAATATGTCATAAATTTCCACGCATTTTGTAAAAAAATTATTATTAAACTTGGCACAGATGGTCTTCAGACAAAGCCTAACAAATATTATCAGATGGACTTTTGATTTGCAAAAGTGTTTGTCCATGACAGCCAATCATAAATTATGGTCTCCAAACAGGAAGTGAGGGTGTTTCTCAGCAACCATTTGACCCATTAACACTAAACTTGGGCTGAATCCCAATATGCATACGACATACTAAAAGTACGTACTACGCAGGCGGTGGTAAAGTACGTACTATTAAGTATATAGTAAGTGAGTATGGGGATGGTACCATGGAGAGTATACTGATGCATTTTGAGATGAATATGTCCAAAACTGAGAAAGCTATTTCATAAAGGGTGCTATTGTAGCTTTATTACATTCCATAAAAGTCAACGATTTATATTTCATGATAATCATGTCTTGCGGCTGTTAGATGGTACCATGGAGAGAATACTGATTCAGTTTAAGATTAATTTCTCAAAAATTGAGAAAGCTATTTTAAAAAGGGTGCATTGTTAGCTTTAAAATATTCCATTAAATCAACGATTGATATATGATGAAATTCATGACTTGTGGCTGTTAGAGAGTGCTATGGAGAGTGAACTGAGATTAATATCTCAAAAATTGAGAAATCTATTTCAGAAAGGGTTAGACAGTACTCTTGAGAGTATACTGATGCAGTTTGAGAGTTTAATATCTAAAAAATTTGCAAAGCTATTTTAAAAAGGGTGCTTTATTTACTATAAAATATTCCTTAAAAATCAACGATTGATATTTGATAAAAATCATATCTTGTGGCTGTTAGATGGTACTATGTAGAGTATACTGATGCAGTTTGAGATGAATATCTAAAAAATGGACAAAGCTATTTCAAAAAGGGTGCTATTATAGCTTTATTACATTCCATAAAAGTCAACGATTAATATTTGATGAAAATCATGTCTTGCGGCTGTTAGACGGTACTCTGGAAAGTATACTGATGCAGTTTGAGATTAATATAAAAAAATGGACAAAGCTATTTCAGAAATGGTGCTACTATAGATTTATGACATTCCATAAAGGTCAACGATTAAAATTTGATGAAAATCATGCCTTGCGGCTGTTAGACGATACTATGTAGTATACTGATGCAGTTTGAGATTAATATCTAAAAAATTTACAAAACTATTTCAAAAAGTGTGCTTTATTTACTTTAAAATATTCCTTAAAAATCAACGATTGTTATTTGATAAAAATCATATCTTGCGGCTGTTAGACGGTTGTATATTGATGCATTTTGAGATGAAAATGTCCAAAACTGAGAAAGCTATTTCATAAAGGGTGCTATTGTAGCTTTATTACATTCCATAAAGATCACCGATTAAAATTTGATGAAAAACATGTATTGTGGCTGTTAGATGCTACTATGTAGAGTATACTGATGCAGTTTGAGATGAATATCAAAAAAATTGACAAAGCTATTTCATAAAGGGTGCTATTATAGCTTTATTACATTTCATAAAGGTCAACGATAAAAATTTGATGAAAATCATGTCTTGTAGCTGTTAGACGTACTCTGGAGAGTAAACTGATGCAGTTTGAGATTAATATCAAAAGAATTTGCAAAGCTATTTTAAAAAGGGTGCTTTATTTACTTTAAAATATACCTTAAAAATCAACGATTGATATTTGATAAAAATCATATCTTGCGGCTGTTAGATGGTACTATGTAGAGTATACTGATGCAGTTTGAGATGAATATCTAAAAAATTGAAAAAGCTATTTCAAAAAGGGTGCTATTATAGCTTTATGACATTCCATAAAGGTCAATGATTAAAATTTTATTAAAATCATGTCTTGCGGCTGTTAGACGGTACTATGTAAAGTATACTGATGCAGTTTGAGAATAATATCTAAAAAATTGAAAAAGCTATTTCAAAAAGGGTGCTTTATTTACTTTAAAATATTCCTTAAAAATCAACGATTGATATTTGATAAAAATCATATCTTGCGGCTGTTAGACGGTCATATAGAGAGTATATGCATTTTGAGATGAAAATGTCCCAAACTGAGAAAGAAAGCTATTTCATAAAGGGTGCTATTGTAGCATTATTACATTCCATAAAGGTCAACGATAAAAATTTGGTGAAAAACATGTATTGTGGCTGTTAGATAGTAGACAGCTCTCACGTCTATGGTACGCCAATAGGGTCTTATATGGAATGCCAATAGGTTCTTATAACGTCACAATTCTCATGGCGCTTTGAACGCCGTTGGTGGTGCCACCTGCGTTTAATAAACGCCACCACACGTCTATTAAACGTCACCAGGCATTTAATAAATGCCACCACACGTGTGACATCACCAGGCGTTTAATAAATGCTACCAGATGCTTATTAGATACCTGGGGCCTCATTTATAAACGTGGCGTATGCACAAAAGAAGACGTACGCAGCTCTCTGCGCAATAATTGGGATTTATAAAAAGCAAACTTGACAGGAAAATGTGCGGTCCTTCAAGGCAACTCTGACCCATGCCTACGCACAAAAAACGGTGAAATGAGAAATGGCGACACCGTTGGCAGATGGATGAAAGCATAGACTGTAAAAAAAACACGTGAAACTTTCTGAAATTGCAGACTGTTGTGTAGCTAAACGAAATCGAAATACTGCCTCTCATTAACAATATGAACATTTCACAAAGTCATTCTCACAATCAACAGCCTGTGGTGAAGTACAAATAAAATAAAACAAGATTGTAGCCAACGTAAATGCAAATAAAGACACATTTGCAAAAAGAGCACTGAAATATGTTCTTTATTTATATTGGTATGTAATGTAATTTATCCTCATAAATAATACGGTAAACAGAACAAAATCATGTTTAAAACTGATATTCTTGTCGATGTCTCTGTCTGGCGGAGCAGAAAGTCAAATAGATGATGATAGATATAGATATAAAAATAGATAATATATATATATAGTCATTATTGTCCATAAAGTAGTTTTCATAGTATATGTTTTCATCAGCTACAGAATCATAATGTTCATTTATTTTCGTTTAGTTTGTTTCATTTTTAAATGTGTTCCATCGTGCCGCATGTCTTAACCATTTTGAAAGGTGCAAAAAATTCAATTTACGCAGAACTATTTCTCATTTACAATTAGATTAATACCAACATCTGTAGATGATCAGATACAGTCAAATGGATGGTTATAATGTCATTCCATCACAATGCGTATTGAGGCACAATGGCTGATCTGTTAGAAGATAATAATAATAGCCTAATAGTGCATGTTATTTAGTGGCGCCTTTTATAATAACAGGATTTAGGGCGACTGGCACTTTCCAGAGGGAATTGGCTGACAGGTCAGGGTTATCTCAGCCAACCGTTCGCCGGGTTATGCCAGACGTGTTAGGTAGGCTATACTAATTAACATATACTAATTAATATTCTACAGTATACCGGCATTCTAATTGGGGCGTTCCTCCTGCTGTATTCTACAGTAGCTACTGTAGATGGCACTCAGATTGCATAAAAGCCCACCCGAAAAATAGTACAGTAGGGTACATGAATCAAACTGCACTCCACGCATTTTATGGGAAATAATAAGTGGAAAATATGCTTCTTAATTTGATTGCATGCAAACCCGTGAAATCAAAGCATCGATCTGTTCTGACTGACACCCATGTAAAAGAATTGCTTTGAGTGGCAACAACAGAATATAAGACAGATTTGAAGAGGATTGTTCAAGATGTCCCACTAAGCAACATGCATAGTAAATGAAAAACGCCATTGTAAATTATTTTATTCTTGTTTGTGTCTTGGTTGAACTGATAGTTTGTGTGTGTGAGACAGTGCACACAATAATGCTCATTGTTGAAAATGACTGGCCTGTGGTCTTAGTAATGTAGGAGTCCATTTCTGCCATTATCATGTTGGTGTGTGACATTAACAATAAATCTGGCTGAGCAGAGGTCTGTGTGTGTGTGAGGCAGGGGCGTCAGACTGGGGGTAAAACCAGTACTGATTACCAGGGCCCGAAGGGGAGAGAGGGCCCTTAAAAAGTCTGGAATATATTGGTGTTGAGGAGCATGGGGGCCCATCAGGACTGCCTATGCATAGGGCCCAGGATCTTGTGCAACACCGCTGGTGTGAGGCAGAGCCGGCGCCGGCCGAGCGCTGATGAGGGGGCATCTGAAATACTGAGAGGGGGCGATCACATTAACACACATCCCCACACCTTTTTCCAGGGTTAATATTATCCCCACCACTTTTTAAAACGACACGGATTTACTAATGGGCTAATAAATAAAACATATCAAGTTAACTAGCAGAGCATTCATTTTGTTCATTTGTCAAAGGTGCTAGTTGCCACTGCGATCAGTGGCGCGGATACAGTGTTGTCTTACAGCTCACGCAGTCTTCACACAGACGCGCGCTTCAATCCGTTGCGCAGACTGCGCTTGAGCCTTTCGTTCTGGTGAAATCACTAAACAAAATGTGCAAAACAGATACACACACACGCACACACACACACACACACACAGTATAGATTCCAATTACACTTTTGGGTAACAGTGAAGATTCACGTTTTTGTGAAAATTCTATGAAAGTATTGAACAATATCACATTATTAACTTTTTCTTAAGGACCAAAAACACCAAGCCCTATAATATGTTTCTATAAAAGTGGGAAGTTCACAGCAGAAAAATAGTATTTGTAAGTACTTAACAGAAATTCAGAAGCATTAATGAAACAAAACAACACAAAAAAAAACATTTTACTGTATAACACCCATTGCCTAACTTCAGAATTAAAAAATATTTAGCTCTATACCTTTGTCTAAATTAGATTGTTTTTTGTGGGTTTAGTTAGTCAACTATTATTATTACATCATGCTCACTGAACTATAGCAGCTGTCAGTAAAGAACAAACTGTTGCTGAAGTTTGCTGAAAATGCCCTTCAATAAAGCCCTCAGGCATCACATTGACATTCCAGCGGGAATCGCACGACAAAATTACACAACGAACGAAGTGCTGTGAGCTGTTATCAGCTACAAGATTCCACAGCCTAAAATGCAACAATATCATGTTCTAAAACAATTTTGTATGTTTTAATTAGTATGCTACATTATATAGGCCTATTAATCTTAGGTAAAAAAGATCATACAACTGTTTCTCTAGAGCTATACTGTACCAGCCTGACAATGCGGCAGCAATTTGGCTGCAGTCCGGTCAGGTAATTCGCATTCTAATAATATGCCAATTTGACCAACATTGGAATGGTTTTGTAAGATTTTACATTTATATAACCTAAATATATACATAGCCTATATCACCTTGCAATTACCATATGGTCAATATCCGATTATTGTGAATTATTTTTAAAACATCCTGACATGCCATTTAAACCTCCATTTCATTTGTGTTTGGTTTTAAAAAAAATGTATAAGTCATATTTTTGCAACTTCAGAGCTTTCGTCTTTATATGTATTACCAGTATGATAAATATACATCTCTTACATAGCCAACTACAAAAACTGTTCAAAAAACTGTTCAAATGATGTGACCATTTGAGAATGCGGCTCGTAAGGAGAATATCGCAAAGGTGATCTCCCGATGCGTGAAAATATTGCTGCGCTTGTAATTATTAATAATACTTAATCAACTTTTAAGCTGAATTATGATCTGCTTCATAAGACTTGTGATTCAACATGTGCATTTGTAACCAGTGTTTTATGCATGTTATATTTTACTGGCCATCTTCCCGTAAAATGTCCCAAAGTTGGTTATGAACCATCCCAGACATTTTCGGGACGCCGTGTATTTCAAGCCCTGTTTAGAAGACTGAAATAAGTGGTTGAAATGGGATCAGATCCAGATGGATTAAGCTGTGATAAAGCATTCTTGTTTATTTTTATTAATGTTACCCTAGGAAGTTAATGCAATTGGTCTTTAACATTCATGGTGATCTGAGGGGGCGGGAGAGTCTCGGTGAGGGGGCGTCCCCCCCTTACGCCCCCCCGTGGCGCCGGCCCTGGTGTGAGGAAGGGATGGGGTGATGTTCATATGTGCCCAGGTGTGTGATGTGGCTCAGAGTAAAAAATTTGTAAAAAATGTGGCTCTTTGTCTCTGACTGGTTGGCCACACCTGCTCTAAGGGCTTATGTCAATGGTAAATGGTATCATTAGATTTTTCGGTGTATAGAATAGGGGGACTTTAGCCAATGTCGACTCTATTGTTTTTTGTGGTTGTTTGTTTTCTGATTTTATGTGGACAGGGGAACTTGGTTAATTGGGTCTCTCCCTATTGCAATTGATTATGTAAATCGGGTTCATTTATAAATTGGAGCACACCTGTACCTATGTTTGTCATTCTGCCATACATGCTGAAGAAGGGTATTTTGCCAGAAATATTTGTGTGGTCTAAAGGTACAATATGTAGTTTTCCAAAACAATAACAAAATACATACTTTGCATTAAAAAAGCAAACATCACTGTACCTATATTATATATATTTCTTAGTTGTGTACTTACATTATCCTAAATGTTTCCACCAACTTTCAAACCCAGAGAAATTTTATAATATACTTCCCACTGTCACCTAAGTACATCTTTTTCTATTGTTTTGATTGAGAGACCCCTAGTGGCCAAAAACTACATATGTTTTACATTTAATTAAATTATGGATTTGGAGTATTATTCTTGTTCTCTGGTTTTTAACATATAATGATATAAATAATAACAAATAAAATCTAAAATAACACCCAATGTTACCTGAACATGATAATCAACAAGGGGCTGACATCAGCGCTGCATTACAGTACTTTTGTAGAGGAATTTATTTCTTACAGCAACACTGCCATACATTTGTAATTCTACCTGTGTTCTGTTTTTGTTAAACAATTAAACTGTCATAACACCAGATAACATGTATATTTACTTGCAGAGTTCTGTCTTTCTGGTTTGCTGAAATGCAGCAGTGTTTAATGCACACAAGTGTAAATATTATTTTTTTAAATAACTTTGATTACTTGCATTTGTTTCTGTTGATTAAGCATACTAAAGCAGACATGTTTCTTAAGAAAACGTTTATAAAAAAAAAGTGCACTATACAAAAAATCCCCAAAAATTAAAGTGTGTGCAATATTGTTTCTTTCTAATTCTGTTCAGTAGCAATCAACTGCAGGATTGGCTCTCCATCACCGTGACCATACGTTCCATGATTCCAAGCATTGCAGCTGAGTCTGTTTCCATTGTGACAAAAGATTGTTCCGGAATGATAAGGTTATGGAGAAAAAGGGCAAAGAACTGCTCAGGATCTAAAGCATAACACTCCATCTGTGAAGCATGGTGGAGGTAGTGTTATGCCATGGGCATGTATGGCTGCCAATTGAACTGGTTCCTTGTATTTATTAGCTGCTTTCTGACCAAGTAATTACAGGAATGAAGTTATAGGAACAGTCCACTTCTAAACAGTTCTACTAACTACTCTCCCCCAAAACATTTTTTATAGCATTGTCACTAGACTTTAGCATAGCGCAACATACAACAACATTTTACATTTGAATGTTTGTAACACTGGGTGTATGAATGGAGATAAGTGTGTAAACCATCTTATGTATGCAGATGATCTGGTTGTACCCAAATACTGCTGGGTTCCATCAGAGACTTGCTGTTTGTTTGTTCAAATTACAAGGCTGAAAACGACATCCAATACAATTTAAAAAATTTGTGTTGTGTTGATATGTCCTCATAACGGAGTTCGAACGGAAGGGTTTGAAAACTAGGCTGGAGTCATAGAAATTGAGTAGGCCTACTTAAAAGAGAAACACAGAAGAAGAAGGCTCCAGCATAATATTTAATTACCCAACAGGCAAACGAAACCACGTGATTTATAAGAGAGAGTTCTTTATTGTCATTGTACAAGATAAATTAAATTGGATGACAATGCTCTCTCTGTGCTTTCCAATACAATAGATAGAAGTTGGACCAATCAACGTAGACCTAGAAAAAAGGGAAAGACCCTGCTCTGGAGTAGGAGCTGAAAGAGTTATAGGAACTGTGGTGCGAGGAACTAAATAATCCCTTAATCCCTGTCGGAATACAAGAAAAAAAAGTCCCTGCAGTCGGAAAGCGGCTGTTGATGATGTGACTGTTGACAAAAGGAGCTGGATGAATTCTGAAGTGTTTAGGGAAATCTTATCAGTTCTAGCCAAATGCTACAAAACTCATTGGACTGCATTTCACAATGCAGATAGACAATCACACAAAGCATACTGACAAAGCAAACCAATACTTTTTAAGGCAAAATAGTGGAATGTTCTGCAATGGCCTAATGCAACAGCCCTAATCTAATTAAGCGTGTGCTTTACGTGTGCTTGTAGCCTACTGGCTGATGATCCAGCATCTCTTCTACTGATAAAATTAAGCAAAGCATCTGTATATTATAACAATACTATCATTAATTTTATCAGCATCAAGCCCATTCAAACTGGCTGCCCCAGATTTTTTTTATACATGTTTACGATCTTCTCTGGCAAGTTTTGGAAAGTTTGGACATAATTTGTTTTTATTTATTTTTCCAGAAAGTTCAAAATGGCGGAAAACAAAAATAACAGAGCTTAATGTTTAGAATCTTGTTTGGCTCACTACAACACAAATTTGAAGATAGGTTTGTTGACTTCAGCTCCAAGAAGCACAAACATATTGCTATTTGAAAATATTAAGTTTGACAATACACTGTGGCACCCCAAATACCCACCTATACGACCTTATACTGGTTAAGTTTGGTGCCGGTTAAGCAATTCAAAAGCCTTTGATTCATAGCTTGAACTTGATTGGCCCGTGGCGGACACATGGTTTGGACTACCAACTCCCTATTCGGTGCAGTACAACAACCTTTTGCAGTAATGCAACACACCAAATTTGGTTGAAATATCTGTTCCGGAGCAATGAGCCTGTAATGAGCCTTAAAAGTGATTTCTGGTACAGTGCCCCCACATGGCCAATTAGTGCCAAACACTGCAGGCCTCCTCTTCCCCTTTAAACCATGCCTACCAAGTTTAGTGCCAATGGGTCAAAAATGGTTGCTGAGAAACGCCCTCACTTCCTGTTTGGAGACCATCATTTATGATTGGCTGTCATGGACAAACACTTTTGCAAATCAATCTGATACTATTTGTTAAGCTTTGTCTGAAGATCATCTGTGCCAAGTTTTGGGAGGTTTCGACAAATTGTGTGAGCTGGGAGAGAATTTAGGTTTTTCACAAAATCCAAGATGACGGAAAATTTTGTTAGGCAGAAATGAGTACAGCCTCTTGCAAAGTTGTTCAGCATGTGCTCCTGTTTCATATGATATGGATTCATATCAGAGCCCGAGATATAAGAACCACTGCTGTAGGCTAAGAAATTAGTGCTGTGGGTAATGAAGCAAATCATTTTTTATATATTAAAAATTTTTGACAAGAATATTTGAGGCTGTTGAAAACATTTATCAAAACAAAAAATATTGGGGAAATGGCCACGTTGAGCACCTGCTCACTTGGCGTCACAGCCCTAGGAGGTTGACTGTGCCCTGGGGTTTTTGCTCCACCCTGTGGCCAGGCATGGACATGTTTCTGGATTTTATTGCATTTGTCTTTGTTAACTCACACTTATTATCCACACCAGGGGGTTGTTCCATAAAAAAAGTTCAGAAAACAAGCCAGACTTATCTTGGTTAGTCAGACTTATTTTCGCTGATTTCCATTCCATAAAGATACCTTAACATAGTTTAAACTCAGTTACCCATGGCAACTAATGCTGGGAAGCTTACCTGGTCAGGCTAAGCCTAGCTTGATGCTTAACCAGAATACCGTTAACACTGACCTGTGCTTGAAAAGTAATGATATAACATTGGACTCTCTGGCGTGCTGCATTTTAGTTCATGTAACCACTTTTCGTACAAAAATGACAGCAAATGCACTTTAGCAATAAATGTAATAAATTCAAACAAAATATTTTTGAAAATGCAAATGTGATGCCCCAATTGATGGCTCATTACAATTATGGAATATAATATTTATAACTGCATGTAGCAGTGCCGGGGTGGGTAATCGGGAGAACCGGGAGAGTTCCCGGTGGGCCGCTAGTTGTTGGGCCGGTAAGGTGGTTCGTGAAAAACTATTTTATAATCGCTATACTTGTTGCAATTCGGACTGGGCCACCTGCCTGCAGATGTGAGGTAGTGCGGCCCTCTCTTCGAGCGCACCTCTCATTCACGTCACACAAACACAAGAGCTGCTATGCACCCACAGTCCACATCAAACGAGCCTTCAAAATAGAATTGGTCACCAGACCAGGAATGTCACTTAATATTTAATAAACTAAGTGGGTAAACGATAATTATGTTAATAATGTTTATCTAAATTATAATCGCACCAACCTCTTTGCCAAAGTGGAATCACGAATGTTTACTCTCTGCGCGTGATTAATTTACTGGTAAGTGACTGAGTGCGCGTGACGGCAGAGAGACGAAGCAGACTACAGTATATTAGCTAACTCCTGCGCTTAGTTTAGAAATAGAAAAACTCTTCCAAATCAAAGCAGACTGTTGGAAAATGAATTTTCAAAACGGTAAAGTAAATAGTTGCTGATATTTCAGTCAGGTGTCTATCTAGCTCTAGTCAGTCAGTAGTTAGATAGCATGCAAGAGCTCTGGTTATGTACTGTAGGCTACTGCAAAGTTACTGTATTACATGTAACTAGCTAACTGTGTAGCTCAAATGTATAGCCTAACTGTCAAAGTAGCTCATTTAACTTAT
>JACXGM010024619.1:0-15655 GCA_016801145.1 Umbra pygmaea
AACATTGGAACAATGTTATTTTGAGATCTTTGAACAAACTTTTACTTTAAAAAAATTCCCAAATCATGCTCATAATGTTGCAAGTAAATGTTTTCATTTTGGTAACTCGTCACATTACTAGAATGTTTTATACAGAACATTCAACATCTCATCTCTCAATGATATCCTCAAAACATTTTCCTCATGTGACAGTGAGAATATTCTTCTCTTGTTTCTCCTGAAACATTGGAACAATGTTATTTTGAGATCAATGTACAAACTTTAACATTAACAAAATTCCCAAAATATGCTCATAATGTTGCAAGTAAATGTTTTCATTTTGGTAACTCGTCACATTATTAGAATGTTTTATACAGAACATTCAACATCTCATCTCCCAATGATATCCTCAAAACATTTTCCTAATGTGATAGTGAGAATGTTTTTCTCTTGTTCTTATGAAACATTGAAACAATGTTATTTTGAGATCATTTAACAAACTTTAACATTAACAACCTTTCCTAAAATATGCCCATAATGTTGCCAGTAAAACGTTTTAATTTTGTTAACTCGTCACATCAGAATAACGTTTTAAAAAGAACATTCGACATCTCATCTCTCAATGATATCCTCAAAACATTTTCCTAATGTGACAGAGGGAATGTTTTTCTCTTGTGCTTATGAAACATTGGAACAATGTTATTTTAAGATCATTGTGCAACTTGTTACCTCAGAAACATTCCCTAAACATCTTTTGAATGTTGCAGTTAAAATGTTATATCTTAGTTTACATTTAATGTTATAGGAACATTTTTTTGAATGAGAAAACATCCCTAAAATATTCGTTAAACATTACATTCAAATGTTTTCTTTAGAACATCAACCAAACTTGTAGGGAATGTTAGCCAAAGTTCTGGGAACGTTCCCTGCTAGCTGGGTATAGTCTTAGTGTTAGTGTTCCCTCCTTCGTGTCCTCAAACAAGGATATTTCTATTGACAATAAACAAACTTAAATTAAAAAATGCAACTGTCTCCTGACTACCAATATTCTACAATACCGTGACAAACATGGTGTGTGCAAAAGGTTGGGCACCCTGCAGGTGCGATTTTTTAAGACTGCAAGGGAAGCTCGGCTTCCCCTAAAATGTCAAGAAATTAATGGTCCAATATGTAGTATTGTGTTAATATTTCACCGACTAAAAATCTGTTAGAACACGTTCATCTCAATGACGAGTTTGTTTAGAATCAGCTGCATATAGCAGGTCGACTGACTCGATATCCTTCTCATACATTCCCATAGCGTCACAGTGCATTTCACTGTTGAAGCCTGGCATCCATGGACTTCAATGGGGCCACTTTGAACAGTTTTTTTCAGTGTTTCGAAACTAGATGGTCATTGGATAAATGATGCAATTATGTCCCGCCCACGAATGCTCAGTGTCTCTGGGGGTGAATGAAGGCATGGGCTGGCCTGGACTCCGGGCTTCTGCGTGATGATTGGAGGGTCTGTCGAAAGACTGCATCTTCTTTTGATTGATAGCGAATTTGTACTATAAAAAGTCACAGAAACTATTCAAGCTCAGTCCCATTGCGGATTTTGAAGGGTAGTCGAAAGACCAACTTTTGCAACCTATTTCTTGGTATTTGCTTGGCGAAATTGCTAGCCAATTATGATTATAAAATTTTACACCACATTCCTTGTTTCAGTTTAACCTAATTTCCACATTTCCTTTTTCAAGCTTAATATTGTTTAATTAGATCGAAATTTGATGACATAAGACAAGTGTTTCAAGAGGAGGCCTTCCTTCCAATGCATCCTGTAAAATTATGGCCATCACTTTGAATCAGGGAGACTGAGGTCTGAACTTCAAGTCCTGTATTCAGATCAGGACTTGCAGGGTAACAGTGGATAGCTTTGTGATTACTTGATGTTCCTTAAAGTCATGGAGTTAGACAGAGCAATGCCTCAGCTTTACAAACTGTTTTCATTAGTGGCAACAATTGCAGCTACATCTGCAGATGTAGAAAGGAGCTTCTGCTTAAAGCAGCTTAAGTTCTACACCCAAAACACAACGGGCCAAGGCCGTTTAAGGAGCCTAGCTCTGCTGGCCATTGAGAGGAAACTTGTCAAGTCACAGGAAAAGATACCTAGTTGGTACAACAGGGTCACAGAGCATTTTCTTGAAAAGGAACATAGGGCAGAATATACATATAAATAAATAGACAATTTTTATGATGTAGGCCACTGGCACCCTGTCACTTTGTAGTTCGTATCACCTACATTGCCAGACATATTGCACCTGCTATCAAAAAATGTCTGTAGCCAGTGATGCATTTTTTTTATACTTGATTTTTACCCGCTTACTTTCAAGATCTCATCCAGCTCAGAAAAACTCTGGGGTCTCCTTGCATGAACTGCATGTTTAAGATGTCTACTATTAAAAATGTGTGGGGACTTGGGACTGAGACATCCAAAATTGTTGTCCTTCTTTTTTGTAAACAATTCATGGTTGATTTTGAGCCATGGGAGAGGATGGCCACACAAAAATCCTGTTTTAAAGAAGAAATCAAGAATTGTGCAAATGTGCCCAATATTTTGAATGTGTTGTGTTGATTGTCTTTTTTTGGATTGAATCTATAACGAATACAAATGAATCGGAACCTTGTATTAAATGTTGCATAGGGTGGCATGTTTAACTTTTTACCACTTCGAGGTCATAATAAATCTAGATTTACATATTTTACTAATATTTTAGTAAATTAAATTTTAAGCAATTGCAATTCACTTTCGCTTAACATTCATCCATCACTTTGCATGTTGCTGTCAGGAGGATTGTCAGCTCATGGTGTCAAGAATAAGGGCCGTTCCTCCTGACTTTCCGCTTGAATCATGTGTTTATCATGTTCTGAACCTTGACGATTAGAATGTGTACATGTGTGCGTGGGAGAACTAGAGAGAGAATGCATACATTTTTTGCTTCTTTGTCCGAATGTACCAACAAGTGAAAACAGGCAAAGCTTGCAACTTGTCAAATGTCAATTAGTTATTAATTAATCATAACATTTTAATCCTTTTCTGTTTCTTTTAAACCCTCAGCTGAAATACAAGAAGGACCTCAATAAGTTGAGGGGTTCATTCCACTTCCACAATTTGACGAGTGAGGACAACCTAGCTCTGAAGAGTGCTCGCAATATCAACAAAATAGTCAGCGAAGTAAGGGTCTTGTACATTTTCTGGGAATATATGGCATGGTTGTGATTCCATACACTAGTAATCAAAGGTGTGTGATAACTGAGAAATATCTATGTTTTTGATAGAAATTGACACTTTTATTCACCAGAGTGGCATTCAATTAATTAAAATACACTAGTGTTCAAAGGTTTGTGATCACAAAAACAATATATGAACTGTAAAATATATTTTGAATCCTTTCTCCTCTTACAAAATAACTGGAAAAATCCTGCTGTCATCCAATTGGATGTCAGGAAACATGCAGTCTGACATCCTCCATAAAGAAAGTTTAAGCATTAAAGGACAGGAAACAGCTCATAAACACATTTGGGATTTGTGTGACTATAACGGAAAACAATTTGTAAGGTGTGCTCTAATACTTTCTTGTCAGGTTGAGTACAAAAAGGACCTTGAGAACACTAAAGGCCACAGCATCAACTATTGTGATACACCTCAGTACAAGAATGCATCCAAGGCAGCTAAGTTCATCAGTGATGTGAGCAATGCATTAGCTACTGTACACAACAGATGCATGTGCAAATATGCTTTTTCTTATGATGTTGCCAAGCAAAGTACTGTAAGTTATACTAGCACAAGCATAATTTAGTATGTAATACAGTTTGACTGTACAGAACAATGTAGTAAAAAGACAATTACTGTCACATTTTCTTTTTTCCAACAGAACAAATACAAGGAAAAGTATACCAGCCACATGAAGGGACATTATGAAGGCTCTGGAATTGACAAGAATACCTTGCATGCTATGAAAGTCAGAAAACTGGCAAGCAATGTAAGATCTTTCATTTTTTACTTAACCTTGAGGAAATGCTTTTAAGATGTCACCTTGTTTGTTCTGCAAATCAAATATTACATTTTGATTACATCACATGGATCCAAAATGCACAGTTACTCTGTCCCACATGCATTAGGAATTAGGGTAACACTTTATTTTGAGAGTCCATCTCTAGATGCTTTACATATTATCTGTATACTGTCAACAACATTTTAACTATCTACTAACCCTAACCCTAATCCTAACCTTAACAATTCCCCTTATGTTAAACCTAACCTTAACCATTGCACTAAAACATATTCTAAACTTACCCCTACCCTTAAAATACACAATTAGTTGCTTATCAACAGATGGTTTGTTGATAGTTTGTTGATAGTCATATCATCAACAAACTATCTGTAGAGCACATACAGATGGAATGTCAGACTCTCCAAATAAAGTATAACCGGAATTAGTTTTTGATCTTTTCATCAGGTGAACTACAGTTTTGGGAAACGTCAAAATGCACATATTAGACGAGTTCAAACTTATGAAGCGAAAGAATTTGAATAGGCTAAACCATTCTTTTATAAATTTTAAAGTGTTGAGTAAAAACATCTAGTAGGTAAGCTGCCTAAACTTAGATCAAAAACAGCCTAATGTTGTTTTAAAACAGTCTACAATTATTTCTATTTATAAAAGGTCACAACAGACGGCTTAATCCAAATTTTGTTAAAATAGACAGTACGTACTGTAGAAAGAACAGACCTGTAGAATTGTCTTCATATTTTGCTACTTTATAGAAAAACTACACCACATGCTACAAAATTGGAAGATGTGTAATATTCCGTCATGTTCACTCTGTCATAAAAGCCATAAGTTACTTAAATAAATACGTTGTTGACACATTACAGTTTCTTGCAATGTAATTATGAACACTGAAGCTATTTTAAAGTGAGCAAAAGCTTCATAGGGGGCATATCCCACTCATTTTAGAAGGATGACCAGTTGTTTACAGTGACTATGTGATATGATACAACATTCAGAAGTGATTAATATACTTGACCTTACATAAAGAAATGTTCAGCTGCTTTTTTAAGTGTAAAGATACTGTTCGTATAAATAAGTAAAATCTGTTAATTAAAACACCCTATATTGTAATATACAGCCAGCACATAAATATCTGGACATTGACTAATTATCATTATTTCAGCTGTGACATGCCCATATTGGAGTTTAAATTAAATAATTAATATTAGCTCAAATTAAAAACATTCAGCTTTAATCTGAAAGTATTTACATCCAAATCAGATGAACGTTGTAGTTTCAAGGTTATTTGTTTCATCTACAGAAGACTGCATGTGTTATTGCATGTATAGTGAAAACTTTGTGTTCCAACTCCAACAATGAACTAATAATAATTAAAACAACAACAACAAACAAAACAAAAATGTGTCCAATATATATATTTCTTATCTAAAGTTAAAAAATAGACACCATCTCTATTAATAACAATATGACGTCAGAAGGGTACTAGAGATCAAGCATAATATATATAATCTGTACATGTAAACAGTAATCAGTGACCACAGCATACTACTTGCAGACCAAGGTGTGTTAGAATTTAACTCAAGTGACCATGTATGATTAGATATACTGTATATAAGTACAATTAACAGTTACATTAGATACTCTAGAGAGATGAAAGCTATGAGAAATAAAGTTCAAGAGCTAACAAAGAAAAGAAACAAAATAAAAAAGTGTTGGGTCCAAGAACAAGCTACATTTCAGTTTATGGAAAAGAGACTAAGACGTAGGAGTCTAGTTTAAAGAAGAATATGATCTATATTATTTTATGAGTTGGGGGCACTAGATGACAGTTTAAGATGATGTCATGTTGCATTGTACAGTGCCTTGCGAAAGTATTCGGCCCCCCTGAACTTTTCAACCTTTTGCCACATGTCAGGCTTCAAACAAAGATATGAAACTGTAATTTTTTGTGAAGAATCAACAACAAGTGGGACACAATCATGAAGTGGAATGAAATTTATTGGAAATTTCAAACTTTTTTAACAAATAAACAACTGAAAAATTGGGCGTGCAAAATTAGTCAGCCCCCTTAAGTTAATACATTGTAGCGCCACCTTTGCTGTGATTACAGCTGTAAGTTGCTTGGGGTATGTCTCTATCAGTTTTGCACATCGAGAGACTGAAATATTTGCCCATTCCTCCTTGCAAAACAGCCTGAGCTCAGTGAGGTTGGATGGAGAGCGTTTGTGAACAGCAGTTTTCAGTTCTTTCCACAGATTCTCGATTGGATTCAGGTCAGGACTTTGACCTGGCCATTCGAACACCTAGATATGTTTATTTGTGTAGATTTTGCATTAGGTTTGGGATCATTGTCTTGTTGGAAGACAAATCTCCATCCCAGTCTCAGGTCTTTTGCAGACTCCATCAGGTTTTCTTCCATAATGGTCCTGTATTTGGCTCCATCCATCTTCCCATCAATTTTAGCCATCTTCCCTGTCCCTGCTGTAGAAAAGCAGGCCCAAACCATGATGCTGCCACCACCTTGTTTGACAATGGGGATGGTGTGTTCAGGGTGATGAGCTGTGTTGCTTTTACGCCAAACATAACGTTTTGAATTGTTGCCAAAAAGTTCAATTTTGGTTTCATCTGACCAGAGCACCTTCTTCCACTTGTTTGGTGTGTCTCCCAGGTGGCTTTTGGCAAACTTTAAACGACACCTTTTACGGATATCTTTCAGAAATGGCTTTCTTCTTGCCACTCTTCCATAAAGGCCAGATTTGTGCAGTATACGACTGATTGTTTTCCTATGGACAGACTCGCCCACATCAGCTGTAGATCTCTGCATTTCATTTCAGTGATCATGGGCCTCTTGGCTGCATCTCTGATCAGTCTTCTCCTTGTATGAGCTGAAAGTTTAGAGGGACGGCCGGGTCTTGGTAGATTTGCAGCGGTCTGATACTCGTTCCATTTCAATATTAACCACTTCATGAATGTGTCCCACTTGTTGTTGATTCTTCACAAAAAATACAGTTTTTTATCTTTATATTTGAAGCCTGAAATGTGGCAAAAGGTCGAAAAGTTCAAGGGGGCCGAATACTTTCGCAAGGCACTGTACATTATTCCTACTGATAAAGACTTTTCAATTTTTTTTACAATGATTGTTTTTTACTTATTTTTTGACATTTTATGATATGGGGATGGGGTACTTTTAGATATTGCCTAATTGTACCTTATATTTCTTGAAAAAATTTTATCACAGTCCGCCAGATTTTTTTTTTTTGGAATTGTATGTTGTAATGAGGCCACTGTCACCACCATCAGATTAGTGTCACCACTGTCTGTTCTAAAGTCCCCACTGTCAGAGGGAGTTTTATTTGTTTTAAAGGAATATGCTTAGAATATGTTTCTTCAGTGCTGTTGAGTTATTAAAGTTATAGTCTCTTTTAATACAAAAAGAGTATATAAGAAGAGTGTTAAATAAAAAAAACATTACTTTTTCTATTTAGACTTACATTAAACATTATATGATTTTAGATATTTTAAAGGAGTACACATAAAACAGTATAAAAAATTAACAAAAGTGAGAATTCAACATTTAACAGCAAATATTTGTACTAAGAATGCCAGATAATGATTTAAAAACTGTAACTACATATTAGACCAAATGAATAAAAAATAATTAGCTTTTTATTTTGTCTGACGGTGTTGACAAAAACAAAGTAATAAGCGTAAAAACGCATATTTTATGAAATAAATACAAAATGAGGAGGTTGCACCAGTACATTGCTGAACAGCCAAAACCTTGGTCTATAATGATATACCTTCAGATTTTGTAATTTAACTAACCTTTTATTTTCTAAATTAAAACCAGTTTTATCCAAATTTCCAAGAATCACTGTTTGTGAAGTACTCTTAGACTAAAATTTAGGAGTGACATGCCCATTATTTTTAAGAGTTTCTCCTAAATCAGCAAGTTAGGAGCTACTTTTAGCCTTAAAATGTTTTGTGAATACAGGTCCAGATGTACACTTGATAATACTAGTAACCAGGGTCAGACTGGGACTGAAAAACGGCCTGTGAATTTGAAACGCAGAGCGGCCCGAGACCTGTGTACATTTTCGAAATACAAATTAACTTTATGCACTATATGTTACTAAACTATGATACAGTGCCATCGTTGGCTGCTAACAAAATTAGATGATACATAATACAGTATTTCAAAGTGCTTTATAATTCGAGCAACAACAACAGAACTATTTCCTTTTTCATTTGACCAGCTTACAAATGCTGGAAAAATTTTATTTCTTGATATTTAGAAAATCCAAAACATTGATGTACAGCTCTGGAAAAAATTAAGAGACCAGCATTTTATTTTATCAGCCGCATTAAAAAACCTCTGCAATGTGATCTAGAAGGAGATGGATGGTCACAAGCAGTGTTGGGCAAAGTTACTTTTAGGATTACTTTTCAGCTACTTGTTGAGTTCACAAGTTTTGGGAAGTCCCTGATTAAGACAAAATGATCAGGCAAATGGAGTTCATATCTTACTGGTGACCATGATTGATATTTTCTTTACTCTTTCTATTTGTTTTATAGGTCACTGTTAAGATATGAACTCCATTTAGCTGATCCTTCTAATCATGTCAGTAAATATTGATATGAACCACATTTTACCACAGTGGGAGTTTTCTAAAAAAAGAAATGTTATAGTTTTTGGCTGCCAAGTAACATCGGTATGCACAACAGCTGCACAAATCTTTGTTTGGCTCACAGCAGTTTATAATTTCACTAGGATATCTCTATCATTAAAGAGTTTTATATTCTATTGTATTCAAAGAGACATCACATTCTGAAGAGAATCTTACCAATGATATTATCTGTGTTCTAAGTAAAAAAATGAATGCGGTTATACTACGTGGTCCACAAGCTAATTCTTATGATTTCTGCAGATCTCTCTAGAGGCTGCATAGCCTAATGGAGTCACTGGGCTTAGAAACAATAGGTTCCTGGTTCAAATCCTTGTATATCCTACAATTTGTTGATATTAACAAATAAACGAAGTTCAACTATATAATTTGTCAGACTTAAAAAAATATATTTATGTTAGGTTAACAATTAATGTCCAGTACAGTTGCATCGGAAAATAGATAACTCAATTACAAAACACTCAATTTAGGCCCTATCCAATTTCTCCCCCTTATTTTGGGTTAGGGTTAGGAGTGACCCTCGAAATAGAGCTATTAGGGGAAGTGGTGAAATACGGAATGGGATGGCACGCTTGACTCACACACATTATCAGAAACTGACAATGGGAACTACGCATTAGACTGTGATAAGACTAGTCCAAAATGCCGGTTCCTGTGGAAGTGATGGCGTTTGCTTCATTCCCCAAGCACAATATAAGGTTACAATAGTCACATCACTTTAGCTGTGTCACAGTTTACTCTTAGGGCAGGGAAAAATATAAACAAAGGTGTAGTTCACCAATAACTTTTAATAGGGAAAAATAGCACAGTCCTTTAACAGTCTTCAACACAGGATTCACAAAACAAACAAGGGCGATATTAAACCAGGAATACCGCCTAGACTGAAATAAATTACATTCTAAACCAAGGAACTTCATAAACATAACATTGACACCCGTTCAATTTATCCTTAATGCAATGATCTACTCAACCAATCACATGGCAGTTGCTTCTAGGGGTGTGGTCCTGGTCAAGACAATCTCCTGAACCCCAAACTGAATGTCAGAATGGGAAAGAAAGGTGATTTCAGCAATTTTGAGCGTGGCATGGTTGTTGGTGCCAGACAGGCCGGTCTGAGTATTTCACAATCTGCTCAGTTACTGAAATTTTCAAGCACAACCATTTCTAGGGTTTACAAAGAATGGGAAAAACATCCAGTATGCGGCAGTCCTGTGGGCAAAAATGCCTTGTTGATGCTAGAGGTCTGAGGAGAATGGGCCTGCTTCAAGCTGATAGAAGGGCAACTTTGACTGAAATAACCACTCGTTACAACCGAGGTATGTAGCACAGCATTTGTGAAGCCACAACACGCACAACCTTGAGGCGGATGGGGTACAACAGCAGAAGACCCCACCGGGTACCACTCATCTCCACTACAAATGAGTTCACTGTACTAAAATGGCCCCCACAGTCACCAGATCTCAACCCAAAAGAGCAAAACGCCATGGACAGAACAAAACATAAATAGGTTGCAAAAAGAAACTAAAGTGGACACAGCTGAAACTAATAATGAGACATAGAATATAGATACAAGACTGCAGCTGATCTAGAATAACATAGAACCAATATATAAAGAACCACTAGAGGGCAGCATGATACCAACAAGAAAACTGAGAATGGGCAATGAACAGAATAATGAAATGAGAAATAAACAGAGCAGAACTAAATGAACCTAGGCAAAGAAACAACTAGCCATAAAACAAAGCTCAAGTCAGAACACTGGTTAGCAACCTCACTAGTTACATTTGAAATTTTAGCAATATTCGTGAAATGCGAATGTCACAAAAATATTAATTTCACAGTTGGTTGTCTTTCATTAAACTAACATATTTCCATATACAATTTTGTTTTACATAATTCATTATGTAGATATGAGTACTTATATTTGAAGCATTCCTAGCCAGTAGCTATGTTGCTAGGATTTCTAAGTTTTTAAGAGATGTTTGCAAGGTACTCTGGGTAGCCCTCGTTAGCCAGTGTGGTAGTGAAAAATCACATTACGGAGGGAGAGTTAGAGAGGTGGAATGGCACTTCGCCAAACCAAGTGTTGAAGTGGGACGACACTTCTCTCAGGGACGTGCCAAAGACAGGGGTAGGGCTGAGGGGTAGGGCTGAGGGGGGGTATTGGTATGGGGCCATAATTCATGATTCTGTTCATTTGTCCAATTACTTTTGAGACACTTATTTAAGCTCTATTTTTTATTAAGAGAAGGGAAGTTGAGAACTAGGTGTATTTTATAGCTGAGCCCTGTAGCGGACAGTAAAATGGTACACAAATGATTTTAAACATATGCATAATAATAATACAAGTAACAATGAAACTGTTAATGACAAAGTTTTTCTGAAAGTTTGAAATAGCATGGAAATATTTTCATGGATTTTTAGCATCATATATTTAATTAAATATTAAAAAAATATTTTACTTCTGTTACGTCCCACCTGGCAGCTTGTTAGAATGGGTGGATGGAAAATGTATCCAATTGTAAACTTTCTAATCTCTAATCCTGCCTTGTCGGCAGCTCTGCAACTCCTTGTACAGATCTGTGTGCTAGTTCATCCAGGCACATGTCGCCCGAACTGCCAATTATTTTTGCCTCTTTTCACCCAACACAGAAGGCTTTAGTCGGCTCATGCATGGGTTGATTACGTTCCCCGACTATACTTCCGATATTGAAAACAAGTAGTCAAATAAGTGTTGCACTATTTTTCTTACATAATATCATAAAATGCTTTAGCATTATTGATTTCTACAATGGTGCAGTTAAATGACACAGGCAGGAATCAGATCTCAACAGTCATACAGCTGCTCGACTAAAAACATTCTTAGCCGACTAAGAGCATATCAACCAAACAATCAACTAGCTGACTGAATGGGGTGAGCACTAAAGCCTGGTGACCGCTGTTTATGTCTAACTGGGTGTATACTCTATAACAAATTTACCTATGTAAATCCCTTCTCCACAGAAAGATCTAAAAAATATATGGGAACAAAATAATTTGAGCACAGGCGAGGAATCAAAACACTACAGAGGGCTTACACAAATTATCGAACACACTAGTGATAACAAATTTCAAGGTTAACCATCAAAATCCATCTAGCAAGCTAGTACACTCTTAGGATCGATGTGTTAAAAATAACACGTTGTGTCCAGTTAGCGACAACACATGTTGTGTTACTTTTAAACCAATCACAATGTGCTGTCAGTTTAAAAAGTCGGTTTTAACTGACAGCACAATGGTGATTGGTTTAAAAGTAACATGTGTTGTCACTAACTGGACACAACTTTTATGAGAGTAGCGTGACATAATTACAAAACAGCTCTAATGAGAAATACCAACAAGCTCTCTCCAAACTATAAACAGCTCTCTTCTTCAACCGATCCATGATTCTCTTTTTATGCAGCTTTTATACACGACCACATGCTAAGCAGCTGATCAAGTCACACCTAGGACAATGTTTTTTTATGTTGTGGGGCATTTTTATTTTTTCACTGACAAGTAAATTATGAATCATAGGCTAAGGATACTGGTATCAGGGTGAGATGGAGAAGTGCACAGACAGTCGGCATAGCCAGGGCTTGAACCTCCTTCACCAAATGTGGTACAGAGTCAGGTGACCACACCGCTCCACCAAACTCTGGCAAACATAAGGATTCTAACCAAATAAATCAAATACATTTTTGCAACCAAATAATCACAGAATTCTTCATACTGCAACAGTCTGGCACTGTTGATTCAGCAAAAAATGCATTATAACATGATTTTGCCTGATTAAGTGATTGTTTTTAAAGCTGCACTGTGTAGGATCTGCTCCCATCTAGTGGTGAAATTGTATATGACAAGCAACTGAAGTCCCTCGCGTTATTATACCAGCAACGTGAACCTGGATATTCGTTTTTTCTTTCAAAAGAATAGCGCTTGTTTTGATTCATTGCAATAATAATTGTTATTTCACTACACAGCATGTGAATTGTAACCAAATGCAATTGTATTGTGTGTAAAGAAACAATTAGAGCATGTGATAGCAAAAATAACTAGAAAATGCATTTCCAGCAGAAAATGCTTGTGAATGCTGAACAGCTGAATCGCTACAGCTAAACTGGACGAATAGCTTAAACGTGTAAGAGTTTGAAGTAGTCGAAATAATTTGAAAAGTGGGAATAGTTTAAAGTGATTATAAATTATATAAAGTAGCAGTACTAGTATTTTTATTATTAATAGTAGCAGTATTATTATTGTTATTATAAATAGCAGTAGTAGTAGTGTTACTATAAGTAGTAGTAGTTGTTATAGTATTAATACTAGTACTAGTAGCATGTTGCTAGTGCGATTAGTATGTTGCTAACATAGTTTTAACTCTCACAGTACTAATACACACTATTACAATACTAATAAACTCTAATACAATACTAATAAACACTATTAAATTACTATTACACATTATTACACACTATTACAATACTATTAAAAAATATTACAATCCTATTATACACTAGTACTATACTATTACACACTATTACAATATTATTACACACTATTACATTACTAATACACACTATTACACATTATTACAATACTATTACACACTATTATAATACTATTACACACTAATACAATACTATTACACACTATTACTATACTATTACACACTATTACAAACTATTACACACTATTACATCCCTAATACAACCCTATTACAACACTATTATGACACTATTACAACCCTATTATGACACTATTACAACCCTATTACAACCCTATTACAACCCTATTACAACCCTATTACAACACTATTACAACACTTTTACAATAACATTACACACTTACATTACTAATACACACTATTACAATACTATTACACACTATTACAATAATAATACACACTATTACAATATTATTACACACTATTACAATACTATTACACACGATTACAATACTATTACACACTATTACACCCTATTACACACTATTACACACTATTACAACCCTATTACAACCCTATTACAACCCTATTACAACACTAATACAACACTAATACAACACTAATACAACAATATTACAACACTATTACAACACTATTACAACACTATTACAACACTATTACAACAACATTACAACACTATTACATAATATTACAATATTATTACACACTTACATTACTAATACACACTATTACAATACTATTACACACTATTACAATACTATTACACACTATTACAATATTATTACACACTATTACACACGATTACACACTATTACAATATTATTACACACTATTACATTACTAATACACACTAATACAATGCTATTACATGCTATTACACACTATTACAACCCTATTACAACCCTATTAGAACACTAATACAACGCTATTACACACTATTACAATACTGTTACACACTATTACATAACTAATACACACTATTACATTACTAATACACACTATTACAATACTATTACAATACTATTACACACTATTACAATACTATTATAATACTATTACACACTATTACAATACTATTATAATATTATTACACACTATTAAAATACTATTATAATACTATTACACACTATTACACACTATGACACACTATTACACACTAATGCAACACTATTACAACACTATTACAACACTACAATACTATTACACACTGTTGCACACTATTACAATACTATTCCAATAATATTACACACTATTACAATACTGTTACACACTATTACAACACTATTACACACTGTTACACACTATTATAATACTATAACAATACTATAAAGTTTTTTGAGTGGCGGAGTGGGCGGAGTCACTTTGTGGAGTAGGCAAGGTCACTGGATGGAGTGGGTGGAGTAACCAGGATGAGTGGGTAACTATAGCTGGCTGGGTGTTTGGAGTGGGAGGAGTAACCAATTGGAGTTGGCTTCAATGTTTGACTTCAATGTTAAAGAAAATATGTTTAAAAGTTAAATATTTTAAAAAGTATAAATAATAGAACAAAAGTTGAAGTGGTGCTATAATGTGCTGAAGGAGCTGAACATTTTGATAGTTCAATTGTATTTGTAGCTGAAAGTATGCTGAAGTTATTTAACGCCAAAAAACGTACGGAAGAAGTAAAATAATAAAAACTAGAAAATGCATTTCTTGCAGAAAATGCTTGTGAATGCTGAACAGCTGAATCGCTACAGCTAAACTGGACGAATAGCTTAAACGTGTAAGAGTTTGAAGTAGTCAGAATAATTTGAAAAGTGGGAATGGTTTAAAGTGATTATAAATTATATAAAGTAGCAATATTGGTAGTAGTAGCAGTACTAGTATTATTATTAGTAGTAATAGCAGTATTAGTATTGTTAATAGAAGTAGCAGTAGTAGTAGTAGTAGTAGTAGCAGTACTAGTAGGAATATTATTATTATTAGTAGTAGTAATTTCTAATGCTAAACTACATTAATAGTTTAAATATATAAGATGTTGAAGTAGTCAGAATAACTGGATGGAGTAGGCGGAGTCACTATGTGGAGTGGGTTGAGTAACCAGGATGAGTGGGTAGTTTAGCTGGCTGGGTGTTTGGAGTGGAAGGAGTAACTGATTGGAGTGGGCATAGCACTGGCCGGAGTGTTTTGAGTGGCGGAGTGGGCGGAGTCACTGTGTGGAGTAGGCAGATTCACTCGATGGATTGGGTAGAGTAACTAGGATGAGTGGGTAGTTTAGCTGGCTGGGTGTGTGGAGTGGGAGGAGTAACTGATTGGAGTGGGCATAGCACTGGCCGGAGTATTTTGAGTGGCGGAGTGGGCGGAGTCGCTGGGTCGAGTGGGTAGAGTACCTGGCTGAGTGTTTGGAATGGGTAGGTTAACCGATTGTAGGGGGCAGAGTAACTGGCTGGAGTGTTTTGAATGGCGGAGTGGGC
>JACXGM010024620.1:0-15655 GCA_016801145.1 Umbra pygmaea
CCCACTTTCCCCATGACCCTCCCACGAACGCATATTGAAAGCGCAACTTGTCTCTTGTCGCTCATGTGGCACGCAATCTGCGATTTTACCCAAGTGCGCCTGGTTAGTAAATAGCCCGCATTGGTTACGTCCGTCTTTGCGACCAATTAGCGCCTGAAAACAGGCGCAAACGGCTTGATAAATCTAGCCCTCAGTGTTTTGAGCCTGACTATGGGTTCTCTGACTTTTCCCATATCTACTGCATGTGACAGTGCAAAATTGCTACGTCACTCTCCAGTGACTCCTTGTGTTTAGAATTGATGCCAGTAAATCAATCAATCAATCAAATTTATTTATAAAGCCCTTTTTACAACAGCAGTTGTCACAAAGTGCTTTGACAGACACCCGACCCGAGACCCCCAAGAGCAAGCAACACAAGTGATGCACAGTGGCTAGGAAAAACTCCCTAGTAGGTGGGACCTAGGAAGAAACCTGGAGAGAGGCCAGACTCAATGGAGTGGCCAGTCTTCACATCCCTCAGGCCCAAAGCCTCTGGCTGATCTCTCTGTCTCATTGATTCTCTCTCTGTAATCCTAATATCCATTTCTTAGTGTTGTAGTAAATCTTTAAGGTGATAACTGTTGCACTGAGACATTGTGTGACTTGGACTTGTGTGTAATGGAAACCTGCAGAAGTGAGACATACCTTGGCACTGATGTCTCCATATGCAAAGTTCTGCCAACCACCTGGTCCACCTCCGATGCCAGTTTCTATCACAGCTGAGTAAACCAAGAGCAAATCTGAGGAGCTAGTCACCTGAAGCTGCTGCAGCAGGTGTTTATTAGCACAAACGGTTGTTTGCCTGTGGCTTAGACCAGGTGTGGCTATTTGAATTTCCTTGTGTCTGGCTGATTTGCTTCAGCGCATCACTGTTTTGATTTGCACTGCTTGAGTCAATTAAATATCACAGATCAAATTTCTACTCTCGCAAGGTTTGAATGAAATTAAGTTATATAAAGCATTTATGTCCATAATATTAAATGTTACTTGCCTGTAATATATTTTTCTTTCAGATTAAAATGCCATGAAGCCAAGGTGTCAACTAATTTGGGAACTAAATAAAACATTTAGTGTTTGGATTAACAACAGGAAATAAAATAACCACCAGAAACATTCCCCGGTTTGCCATCATTGCTCTGATTACAAGGGACAGCCCCACACAACCTCCCTTTGTTTTGACAGTGAACAACTGAGCTCCATCCTGCCTCATCCATCTCCTTTCATTGCCTCTTTTCCACCAGAGATGGTTTCACTGGGGTTAAAGACTCAGACTTTGCTTGTGTTTGCCAGCAGGATAAAGCTGCAAAACCCTATAAGCTAGGGCTTAAGAGGCGTGATACCCATGGAATCTCGGGACTCCAAGAGGGGCCCTGGGTAACTAAGAGCTCAAGGTGTCCCTGCCAGTCAGAAACGCGCCTGGCCTCTTCTAACTGCAGCATGATGTTTTAATCAATTTTTACAACCGGTATCCAGATGAATGGTTTTGGGCACTGTTTAAGGATTTGGAGTTAAAGGGTGATTTGTGAATATTATATTTGTTTGGGGGTGGCAGGTTCATGAAATCAGTAGCCTTTTGTTAGTAGCATTTTGTTTAGAAAAAATAATTCATGGAAATTTTACGTTGTTTATAACTTCACCCATTTGCTTCACTTTACTAAATTGAAAGTATATTTTAGTTTGGCAGCTGTTTTTAAGAAATGTGGTGGTGTCATGTTAGTTGTCATTGAAAATAGGGCAATGTTGGGTAGACTTGGATGCTGGTGTTTCTCAGGGCAGTGGGTCAGATTTAAACCCATGCCTAGACCCCCAGAACACCCATGGGTACAGTGTTTCTGTTTATTTAGCCAATAGGTTTATGCTTAACCTTTTGTCACAATACCTTTAGTCAGTTCACTTGTGCCGAACCATTCATTTTCCAGGAACTTTGTAAGGGCAGTGTGAAAAGAGACAATCCCGTGGCTAATGTAGCGCTGTCTCATCTTACATGGCAGAAGTCCCCATCCAACAACCATTCAATTACTCCTTTCTGTCAGTGAGGTTTGCCTGCTAGTCTGGAGTCCAGTGAAGTGTTTTACAGAACTTGAAAGGCACATCCAAAATAGAAAGACATGTCAGCCCATGTTTACTTGGGTGATGGACAATGGAGTCGAGGCAGATAGATGTAGTGTAGCAACATTTTTTAGGGATCGTTTACAACCCCTAAACATTGCAGCCTAAGTTTACCCGAGCAGAAAGCTGTCATTCTTTCAGGCAAATACAAGGCTCCATTTAGCTTGAGCTATCGAGTGGACAGAAATACACATGTATTGAATAGCCACACCTGTCTCTCCCTTCCAAGAGATATTAATCAATTTACTTAGTTTTACTCTGCTCATATTGAGAGATATATCAGTTAAATAATGTGTAGTGTTGTGTGATATATACAAAAGTATTTGATGATGTAATATTTGTTAGAGAAATTGCAATATTGAACTCAGAAATTGTCACGTCCTTTCAATTTATTTCAGTAAGATATGTTGCAGTTGATGTTGTCATTATGTGCTTAGGCTTGTACCAACAAACAGGCATGACATACTCAATTTACAACAGTGATATGTTTATTAACTTCAAATGAAAATTAGGTGTTAGTCATGTGCACAGCACATACAACGAGCTATTTAACAGGGCCTGTATAAAACTACAGGAAGTATCTGGTAAATATATTTTAAAGGCAATTGAATCAAGACCACAGGACTCTTGACAGTATCAGTTCTCACTGGAGAGACAAATGGCATCCTATGGATGCAGAAACAGCAAGAAATAAACACCCATAGCAGAGAATCAGTAATGAACCTTTTAAAACATATAACACTTTAACGTGCTCACTACATGTAATGATGTCGTCTCTGTACCATCTCAACAAATTCAGGGAAAGATAGCATATTCAAACTATTGTTTACATTAATGTATAGTGTTTTCTATAAGGTGCACATTGTGCTGTGTTGCTGGTGCACTGGCTTTGCAGTCAAATAAGGGTACTGCCATGGTTGGAACAGGGTTGTAGGGAGAGGTCACAGAATATTTGCCAGTTTTGTAAACATTATGGTCAGCCATGCAAAGCTGTATACTGGGGAACGTTTCGCACAGCTGTGGCAAAGGAAGATAGTTATGAGCTTGATCAGGTCTCAGGTAGCTAGAGAATATTACCAACAGGTGTTTGAGCATCTAGGTCATATGTGATATAAAGTCAGGTATGACATTAGATAGCTCTATGGCCTTCCCTCATTTGGTTTGGTCAACTCCTCTGTCCTTCATCCTCAACACGGTTTTTAAGGCAATGAATGAGAAAAGGTGAGGAGAGGTAATTTGGATAAAAATTAACTTGTTTTAAAAGGGAAGGCACATATCTGCTTGTTCATCATCGAGGAAATTATGTTTACATGTTTGGAATCCTAAGATAAATGTGTCAAACCATATTTTAACAATAAGCGTTAGTATCTTTGTTTTGCTGCATGTTTTTCTGATTAAACAGTTGACTCAAAAAGCATGTGGAAGATATCCTAACTCTTCTGCAAACGACTACAACTAAGTTTACTCTATGAGAAGTAGCTGTGAAGGGAGGGTGGACTGTGAGGATGAGGAAGAGGAGAGTGTGTGTCTGAAGGAGAATCTCTCTTTTTAGGATGGTGTATGTGCACCCTAGCCTTGACAGAGTTTAGCTGCTATTCTTTATGCTTCAGTCTTCCGAATGGAAGGAGAGCCTATAGCATAGATATAGTTCTGCAGGACTTCACAGCAGGTGTTTCTACAGAGTTACAGTGTTGACCAACAACCCCCTGAGATATTTGCTAAAGCTCCTGCCATTTTATTGTTTTCACTAACAACATGTAATGTTTTCTGTCGGTTGCTCTCAGCAAAGCTGAATAATGTGTCACCTGATGTTAACATCTTATTTGTTTTCTCACAGGATTTTGAGTAGATGCTATCACTTCTGTTTGAGTTGCCTAAATCCACTACTGTATATTAAAATTGCCATGGTATGTGGAATGTTGAACCTGAGATGGTACCCTCTCAGAGGAGACCTAACACTAGTGTACAATCTAGTACTGTTCTAATAGAGAGAGAATGAATTACATTTCCAAAAGGAGGAATAACAGACTGAAGCCAGCCAGTTAACGGTTTATATTTACAAAATATATAAAGACAAAATATAGGGTTACTGGCTGAGCATATAGTGCAGTTTAACAGCTGTCTGTAAATATTTCTACCATGATTATCCTTTCTAAAAGTAAATCACAGGGTAAAGATAGCTCAAACGTGACAAGGCTCAACTAGGACGAAATGGCTGCCTGTGACACGGAGATACAGGAGCAGTAATAAGCAGTGTGAGAGGCTAATCTTCAACAGATTTGTGACAGTTACTTCAAGACAAACTGTAGAAAATGTGTCGGGGGTTCGTTGACTATGTGAGGTAGAAGATAGATAACAGTAGAAAATAGGGAAATGAGAAAAAGTGGGAGGCCCCCCCCAAAAAACAATAAAAGGTCTCTAGCTTCTCAGTGTAAACACATTTGGGGTGAAAGCTAAACTGCGAAAATCATTACTTCATGTTTCCTTCTTATTTGAAACCCAGGGAGAAGCTATAATGAAGCTGAACTTGTTAATATTTTAATCCTTTTGAAATCCGTATACTTTCCGTTTTGCTGAGGATTTACTTTACGTCCCATTGTAAAAGCTGTATGTTATGGAGACTCGGTTATGGTTTCTGCGTTCATGTTAGCTTTGACCTTGGCTTTAAACTCTCAAATTCTACGCTTATATAATGTCAAGAAGATGCCTCTTTCTATTCAGAGTCTTATAGATCTGACAAAGATTGACTGCAGAAAAGTTCAAAGTTCAACCCCCTAGCAGAGCTAAAAACAGATTTGAGAGGGTAGGACTTCAACGCGGCTCTTTCTGTAACCAGGAGTAAGCTGATACGGTTTCAATTAGACTTCGATGCCATACAACATAGGCCAGGCATTGGACAATTGCTCCAGCTTCTAATACAAAAGATTGCATAGAGTTTCACTTATTTGGACTTTGTCTGTGATTTAAAAATGATTTCCCCTCCATAAGAGAAACGGAAGTGATGTAGAATTATCTTCGGCTCTGTCGCTTTACAGTATGGTGTATGTTAACAAAGCACAGAAAAACAAAATTCAAAAAGGAATATCACTTATCATAAAGGTAATAGCAGCATACATCTGATAAATAAAATTAAAAATAAAAACATAAATAAATGTTTGATTTCTGAAATTCCTGCAGAAGTAAGGATCTGTACCCCCCCAAATAAAAAATGTTTTACATTTATAAATAAACAGATATAGTACAAATGTATGCAGAATATGAACAGGATGACTTCATCTTGCATAAAACTCCAGTAGAAAGTGCATCGTTTTGAGTTCCCTATCACCCCACCTCAGTGAGGTTCAGTCTATTTCTGAGTCACTCAGATTCTTGGCAAGAAATGGGTCACTGTCATGGCTGGTGACACTCGGTTTCCTCTTTTTGTTCGACCCGTCTTGCTTAGTCCAATGTACATCCTTGGGTATGCCATAGATTCATAAGCATTGTAGTTATTTGCAAGGAGATTTTCTTTGAATTTGCACTCGTCGCTGTAGTGAACCTAAAAGAAAGATTGAATGGATGTTCAATTATAGGCTTCTTGTTTAGTATTCAGTGTAATTGCATAGACATAACCTAGACGTTACCTACAATCTGGAAATTGAAACTTGGCCAAACACTTCCTAATGTTTAGAACAGTTATATTTCTTGACAAGTAGAGTGGTAATCCAGTCCATTTGACCTATTGTCTTTGGTATTATTGTTGACACTTTTTGTGTGGAAAGGCTAATCTAGTCTGACTGGCACCTGCTCTCAACAACAGCCAGGCTAGTTCTAACCAGAGCAGGTGATGAAATCTATCGCGTTAGATCAACAGTCCAACTATTGAACTATGCCATGGAAAAATTCATGAATGCACTGTTTTTCTATAAGCAGGAGCCAGGCCGAACTGCACAGTGGGTCATACTGGACAACGTCACCCAGCATACACGTGGGTGGTCTTTTTGGCCAGTTCATCTTTACTCTGGGAAGGACACTAGGTGCATGTGGTGGCTGGAAATGCTAAGAATGGAATGTGCAGTCTGAATGATCTACTGCACTACCGTTCCTGGGTTTATCCGGCCCACAAAGAAAACATGGCCAAGCACTGGAAGCATGCCAAAAACCCAGCCCAACAATGTGACACGGAAAGGAGCCTGTGTTGAAGGCTGCAGAGGCAGGCGTTGTATTAACTCAAGTGGTGGCATGTCATATAGTAGTCTACCAATAAGAACATCTACCGGCGGAAATCCACCATAAATTATCTCGTACACTCACAGATCCGTACAGCTTCCCTTTGCTGTTCATGGCTACAAATAGACCACTTCGGACGCCATAGATTGTCACGACTCCTCTTTCTACTGGAGATATCTCAAGGAGACCTGGAAGGAAGAAAACAAATGTTATTTGTAAATATTGCTGTTTGCGTCATACAGCCCATTATCTTACGGAAAGGTATTAAGTTAGGTTTGGAGCGGGTGTAATGTCAAAGCTATACTTTCCATTACAGACTACATTTTCTTTAACCAAACACTTTTGCTTTGGCCATACACAATGGGTCTGGTAAATGGCAGTTTAAGGTTGTCTAAGGTTTGTGTTCAATCACAGTGCTGTGTATCTGACAGTGCTGAACACATTTGTTTTTGTTTTAACTCTAAACTTAACTACTCATAATGTAAACTCAGATTTAACTCTAAACTTATCCATCAGAAATGTATGTCTACGCATGATTTTTTCTTCCGTGTGTGACTGACTGGCAGTGTTCACTTGCCTTCAGAATTTTTGCCTGCCAACGCTTGGTTCGCTGTTAGCTGGCCGCTTGTGGGCGTGTATGTTTAACTGTTCCAAAAACAAATTTACATATGAAGTTTACATTGACTAGCTCCCGAGATTTTTGTCATCCTATTTACATTTACATTTTAGTCATTTAACAGACACTGTTATCCAGAGTAACTTACAGTAAGTACAGGGACAAACACCTGGAGCAATTTAGGGTTAAGTGCAATTCCCAAGGACACAACAACATTTGGCACAGTCAGGAATCGAACGGCAACCTTCCGACTAAAAGTCTGACTATCTAACCACTGAGCCATCTGACGCCCCAATATGACATCAACTGTAAGTAAGTGGCAGTATTTCTCAAGGAAAGAAGACACATCTTGTTTTCTTCAGTAAATAAATACCTAGCTGCTGCAGCCTAACGGTTTGTGTCATATCAATAGCAATCACTGCAGCTGTTCATCCTCTGTTAGTGGGCAAATAGACATTGTTGACATCAAACCCATCTCTCGTATACACTGTGATGCAGATAAGATCCATTGTAGGTCTATAACTAGGAGCACATTCCTCGCAATGCTGTGGTGGTTGGTTCCATTATCAAGGGGTATGGTCTAGAATGAGATTATACACTTACATTTATTATAAGTCATTTTGGATAGACTGTCTAGATGAAACTGATATTATGACCATACGAAAATTGTACTTTGTAGTGAACTTTTGCACTACAATATGTTTTTGGGTGGGGGGGTTACCCCTTTGACCCTCCGTCTTCTGCAAATCCTAAGCAAGTGCGGAATGGTGGAAGATCAATTGAATGCTTCCTCCAAGCATGCTTTGCCAAGCTGGTCCAATTGTAATGACACTGCTTGTTTACCAAGGACGCCTTTAGTTGATACATCTGGTGAGGCTACGCATTTATCAACCATACAAACACGATTGACTTCAAAGGCACCCAATCTACACAAAGATTTGCTATAGAGCGACGTGACAAGGCCCCCACCCTTGTTTGACTACCCACCCATCCACCCCAGGCAGCACTGTATCTATTTACGTCACCCTATGCAGGACCCCCAGGAATGCCCAACCAGGATACGAACCATGGTCACACTGACGCTTTGCAATTTCGACCATTGCGCAATGTGGAGGCCTGCATTTTTTACTTAATAAAATCATTCCGCTCAGGCCTTGAATTTTTTTTATTAACCTTTTCATTGACCTTTGTTTTTGTCTTAACCTATGGAATTTTTCGTGAAAGTGATATTAATGGATCATTTGCAATTTCACTAACTTTTATGACAGATATTTGTATAAAAACATTGAAAATTACAACAATTTGCTTAAAATGGGTATCAACGCTATAGCAAAACAACAATCACTTGTTCCAGACTTACAGTACTAGTCTAGCTGATGACACATTCGTTTGCAGCCACAAACATTTGAGTGTCAAGATGACTTTCTGAGACTTTCTGAGACTTTCTGAGATACCATGAACAAAATATTGTAGGTCCAGCTGTAAAATTTATGAGGTAGAGCAGAAAACCAGCAGGCTCTGTCCCTGGTAGGGTAAGAGTTGAATACCCCTGCTTTTGACTCTACATACTCAATGTCATTTATTTTTCCAGACTTTTTCGGGACTTCAAATATTGGCCTATACATTGCAATAAATGAATTATCTACTGACAGAAAACGAGACGTGTAAAACATACACACACATACGGTAATCAAAGCAGAACTGATGTTTTTATTTATTTTAAGATATTATTTTCCGATATTCTATAGAAGCTTTTTTTTGCAGAAAGAGCAGTTGAATTCGAACCTATGCTACAGTACTACATGTTCAACCCAGTCTTGTTACTATTTTCACCTTTTAGGCTTACTGAGAGCACCTCATTTGAACCAAGTAGTGTAAACGGACTTGCTTGTGGAGTGAATAACAGAATTTTTACTTCTCTGACCTAAACCGATCGTCCCTATACGCTCACTATGCACATTGTGTAGGGCCCCGCCATCCCTTAATGTCAAAGCGATAATATTGGGGATGGGAAGGTTGACACTATTTACTCAGATGTTTTGGAGTCGTTCAGTAAAGAAAAATCATCTTTAAAGTTATTTTGTTCATTTCATTCGCGACTCACAGAGTCAATGAAAGTGTCAATTTTTATCTACAACCTCTTCAGGATGAAGCGAAACTATTCTGGTCACAAAAAGAGAGAAAAGAAAAAAAGAGAGTGAAATGCTACAGCAGCAATCAGGTAGCTAAACTTTTGGTCTCTCCCCTCGTCAAGTTTGATGTCAGGAAATAACATTAACGTTACATTGATGTGCTAGTAGTTTACTCTCAAGTCCATCTGTCATGCTAATGGTTAGCAGCTGTGCAGTCCATCTCTGATTCAGTCTGTGTACCTGGCAGCCACTTCTAGGGCTGTATTCTGGGACTTTGTGCTTGACAAAAGTAAGAGTGAAATACAGCTATTTATTACGTTTAATAAACACCAATGACGTGTATAAACTCCAGCTTGGAAATGATAAATGCATTGTGCTTGAACATGCATTCATATGCGTGTGCATTAAATTAAACTTGCGGTTTCAAGCAGCAATCTCTCGGGAGGTCCTGACAATACAGTGGGGAGAACAAGTATTTGATACACCTCCGATTTTGCAGGTTTTCCTACTTAGAAAGCATGTGAAGGTCTGTAATTTTTATCAAAGGTACACTTTAACTGTGAGTGACGGAATCCAAAACAGAAATCCAGAAAATCACATTGTATGATTTTTAAATAATGATTTTGCATTTTATTGCATGACATAAGTATTGGATACATCAGAAAAGCAGAACTCAAGATTTGGTACAGAAACATTTGTTTGCAATTACAGAGATAATAGGTTTCCTGTAGTTCTTTACCAGGTTTGCACACACTTCAGCAGGGATTTTGGCCCACTCCTCCATACAGACCTTCTCCAGATCCTTCAGGTTTCAGGGCTGTCGCTGGGCAATACGGACTTTCAGCTCCCTCCAAAGATTTCTATTGGGTTCAGGACTGGAGACTGGCTAGGCCACTCCAGGACCTTGAGATGCTTCTTACGGAGCCACTCCTTAGTTGCCCTGGCTGTGTGTTTCGGGTTGTTGTCATGCTGGAAGACCCAGCCACGACCCATCTTCAATGCTCTTACTGAGGGAAGGAGGTTGTTGTCCAAGATCTCGTGATACATGGCCCCATCCATCCTCCCCTCAATACAGTACAGTCGTCCTGTCCCCTTTGCAGAAAAGCATCCCCAAAGAATGATGTTTCCACCTCCATGCTTCACATTTGGGATGGTGTTCTTGGGGTTCTACTCATCCTTCTTTTTCCTCCAAACACGGCGAGTGGAGTTTAGACCATAAAGATCTACATTTGTCTCATCAGACCACATGACCTCCGATTCCTCCTCTGGATCATCCAGATAATCATTGTCAAACTTCAGATGGGCCTGGACATGCGCTGGCTTGAGCAGGGGGACCTTGCATACGCTGCAGGATTTAAATCCATGACGGGTAGTGTGTTACTAATGGTTTTCATTGAGACTGTGGTCCCAGCTCTCTTCAGGTCATTAACCATGTCCTGCCGTGTAGTTCTGGGCTGATCCCTCACTTTCTTCATGATCATTGATTCCCCACAAGGTGAGATCTTGCATGGAGCCCCAGACCGAGGGAGATTGACCGTCATCTTGAACTTCTTCCATTTTCTAATAATTGCGCCAACAGTTGTTGCCTTCTCAACAAGCTGCTTACCTATTGTCCTATAGCCCATCCCAGCTTTCTGCAGGTCTACAATTTTATCCCTGGTGTCCTTACACAGCTCTCTGGTCTTGGCCATTGTGGAGAGTTTGGAGTTTGTTTGATTGAGTGTGTGGACAGGTGTATTTTAAACAGGTAACGACTTTCAAACAGGTGCAGTTAGCACAGGTAATGAGTGGAGAACAGATGGGCTTCTTAAAGAAAAACTAACAGGTTTGTGAGAGCTGGAAATCTTACTGGTTGGTAGGTGATCAAATACTTATTTCATGAAATAAAATGCAAATTAGTTATTTAAAAATGATACAATGTGATATTCTGGATTTTTGTTATAGATTCCATCTCTCACAGTTGAAGTGTACCTATGATGAAAATGACAGACCTTTACATGCTTTGTAAGTAGGAAAACCTGCAAAATCGGCAGTGTATCAAATACTTGTTCTCCCCACTGTATATGGGCGTGATGGAACTCCTAGGTGCACTTCATTTTAAAACAAGATAGTGATTATCTGGTCTCTCACTAGTGTTTAGTTACACCTATGGACTAATGCAAGATGGAACACAATGGATTGAAATTTACTATGGATTTATATATTTTATTTAAAATGTTGATTAGCTGGGCATTCGACTACGGCAATATAGATACACATTTCTTGGTTGCTTTTTTTAATAACCATCAAGTATTAAGCCAAACCATATAAGATCTTATATTTGAAATTTATGAATTTATGAATGAACCTAGGGAAACATTTTGAATGGGCCTGATGCAGCTCATAAAATACATAATTGTTATCTATCATTTACAGATGCTATGCTTAAGATTGTCAGTAGAAGAGATGCTGGATCATCAGCCAGTACAAGCACAGACTCATTTGTGTAAATAACTGCTTAACTAATTCTTACATTCTCTCTCAATCTCTTCCAGACAGTCCAGATAGACTGTCCAACTAGGGTTTATTTGACTATTTTAAGAATTTTACTTGCAGCCATAGCATATAGGCATGTTTACATTGTATAGCCAAAGCTAATCACAGAGCTGTATAGGTTTAATTTTACTATTTTAAGACATTATTCTATAGAGAATATTCTATTAAAAAAATATTGTACATTTATACCTCATTCTGTTCTGTATAGGTCTACTTATTCTTGCACCAACAAATGGACCAAACTGTTTTAAAGGAAGGAGGATTGTATTGCAACTGTACATCTGAGAATTTCTCCCAAATTACGTTCTCAGGAAACTATTTTGAAAACCTGAATTACGTTATATGCCAACATATTTAGTTTTTTTACATTTGAACTTCCTGTTTTGTTATTAGGCTATATTTGTACTTCTATTACGTTGCCCCTGTACATTTAGTTTAGCGGATTTATGCGAGAACATTTCACACATTCCATACATTCCACAGCGTTCAAAATTACATTGGAACATTCACAGTTAAGGTTAGGTATGAGGATACTAACGGTTAAGTTTAGGCATGAGGTTATTAATGGTGAAGGTTAGGCATTAGGTTACTAATGGTTAAGGTTAGATATGACATTACTGAGGTTAAGGTTAGGATTAAGGTTAGGGTTAACATAACAAAAAACCGACAATCGTCTGTGTGCATGACGCAAGCAATGTAGAACAAAACACACAAAAGTGCCTGTCTGGATTTGACCTCGCGATCACTGGCATGCAAGTCGCGGATTTATACCCCATCCACCGTCCCCGACCTCCACTCTACCAAAAACTACAGTATTTACATGCTACGTCATGATTTTCATATGTTCATACTTAACGTTATTCGAGTGTTTAATGTAGTTCCCTACAAACGAAATTGACCCTCTCATACGTTCATATTTTCGGTTTTACAAAATAGTTCCCTCAGAACGTATTTCATGTGATTTAGGGCTGTTGTATTGGGAGCACTGGGGTGTCAGGTGTGACTGTGTGGCATTGGCAAATGGTTTACATGGCTCATCGGTCAGGTAGAATCATTTTGCCTAGGGCCCCAGTGAGGCCAGGACCGGCTCTGTCTCCTACTCAGGATTACATTTCTGTACTGATTAGACCGATGGATTACGGGCCGAAATGACGCCACGTGCTATAATACTTAAAACTTAAAGGCAAAATTCAGGTGATGCAGTTTCCCCATATTTTTTGTGTTTTGCTTAGAGATAAGTTTAGCATCAGTTGATCTGACAATTGTCTGGGCAGGAAACTCATGTTGAGCAAACATCCTTTAAAAACGAGGCTCTTTACTACGCATACCAGTTTCCTATCTATGCACTATGACAATGACAGTGTCATAATTAGTAGAATAAGGTCAATCAACCTATATTGACCTCAGATGCTGTTCCCGTTACTTATTTAGTGTCGTGGCCATTAACATGTTGGCTAATGTTTATCTCCTCTGTTGAACGTAACGCTCTGGATTTCTAAGTCTAAAAGACGATCTTCCTCAATTTTCATTGTTTTGTCTTTTTATCGCAACTGGAGCCGTTCAAACACAAACTTTGTAATGCATCTCTTTTGAATAGGCTATTTCGTCTGGTCTCAAAATAGGCAGCGGGATCACAAAATAAACTTTAAGTTAAAAGGCTGACTTGTCAACATAGATGTACGATTGTCTCTATCATATGTCATATTTGCAATTACTACTTTTCTAGACAAATGCATGTTATTCATTGTGATTTCAAATGTCACCTAATATGACTTTGTCTCGAGCGGACAGTAATTAGACACGGACGGCCAATGGCTTATGCTACCGTAACAGATGGGTTTATGTTCGTCCTAACTTTAGGACACGTATTGGATATTGGCTCGAGTCCTAACAATCTCTGATTTCATACACTGGATTCAGACTGGAAAGCACCCACACGTCACTTTAAGTCTCCAGATGTTTCCGTGTATGCCCAACGTTTTCGCTTCTTTGACACAAGACTGAGGTCTCTTTGCCTAATATGATAATATATTCTGACACCAAATTTCAACTTTCTATTACACATTAATCAAGGATTTCAAATCATGAGAAGGAACACCTGCCACGATACTCAATCTAATCACATGATGTAGCCTAACATTTTAGCTGCTATCGTTGTATTAGATATGTTTATGAAGACACAATTCAGCCTCTTAACATATAGGCCTACGCTAATTAGAAATGACAGGAGCCAAAACCCATTTGTTTGTATACATCTTGAATAATGATTAAGTGGGTCAATAATGTTTTATTTAGGACCTAATGAAAATATAATATAGGTATAATTAGGCCTATAATGGATTTTAATAAATTGCCTATTAATTTTCTTACAAAAATGAATGGGCTTTAAGCGCATGGAATGACAGCAAAAGAGGTGAATGCAAATGCGACCATAGACTGATGCGTAAAAGTGTAAATAAAAATACTGTACACTTACTGTAACCGTTTTCGCTGTGCACTCCTGTTATTCTCCCATCGGGTAAAATTTGAATATGAAACCCAATTCCTACATTGCAGTAAAGGCGCCGTAGCCGTTTAATGCCCATAAGATAGTCACTGTCCCTGTTGATATCTCTTTTCTCCCCAGGGATCCGAGCCAAGGTTCGCGAGTACAGAGTCTCCCAGCGTCGTTCCACTGTGCCATTTAGCCTGCCATGAACAGGGGCACACCGTACCAAAGTAGTGATCAGTCCTAAGACCAATATTGGTAAGAGGGCCGATTGAAAGGCCATCCTTCCCACACCTACAGTTTGTTGAGGGTGTTTAAGGAACTAAAAATATCCCTTCTGTGCCGGCCTTTACGTTGAACTCCAAATAAGAAAAAACGAACGAATAAAAATGAATAACGAAAGACGCTCATTCCAAGACAACGATGAGGAGTTCCTTTCGATGCAACATATATTATTGCTTTCTATGACAGTCCATTGCGTGTTAAAGTGTATAAATTTGAGTTAAACCCGTTTAAGAGTGCAAATAGTCTATACGTTGACAAGTGTTGGCAGTCTAGTCAAGGGCGGCTCAGCCATGCCGCTTTCCCTTGCGGACGATATTTATATCAGCTGCGAAATTACATCACACACGAAGCTACCTACTGCATCACGGGACAGTATTGTCAGCACTTTAAACAGACTGAACCCTCATAATGTGCGCGCACGTACATGCGGTGCCAACGGTAGAGCGAGGGGTGCGTTTAACAAATGTCAAAATATGGCTTGCCCAGATTACAAAACAAGATTTCCAGTGTTCATTCATATTGAAACAAGCAGTTTGGCGGGAAGTTGTCTATAGAAATAACGACCTTATCTAATAGAAAATTGTTCGTGAAACTTAGAATAAAGACGTTGTAATTGGGTTTCTTTGTGAAAAGCTTCCTTCATTATCGGACTGAAATGAAATAATTGATGTATGGGAGGATGTAAAAAGGAAATAGCCAAGTTTACAGACTGTGGTGTCAGACAGGAGACAGTTCTATAAATGAACAATAACAGGAAAAAACAAAAGTTGAATTCAACGAATTGAAAACATTAATTTAAGACTGGCAAAAAATGACCCCGGTCTTAAAGAGAACAATGGTGAGACTAAATAGAATATGAAAAGTATGATAAGTAGATGCTCCGACTGATAATATGCACAGTAGATATAGAGGCACAGAGGAGCCAGTCACGGCTTCTTTCATTGCATGTATTTAGACGATAGCCCAATAATTCACATTGTCACCATATTTATTTGTCTAATTCAATCAGAGTTTAACATAAAGTAAATGTGCATAATAATTAAGCCTATATCAGCTGATGACTTGTAAAACCTTAATGTTTTAGGGGAAAGTGGATGGATACTCAGGATTTTTAGAAGGTTAGCATTCACTTATTTCTGTATCTCTGTCCCTTGTTCATACATACATACGTGTGTGTGTGTGTGTGTGTGTGTGTGTGTGTGTGTGTGTGTGTGTGTGTGTGTGTGTGTGTGTGTGTGTGTG